>JAJONR010008248.1:0-42618 GCA_029582245.1 Solanum etuberosum
TTTCAGTCTCACAAAGACAGTGTGGACAATGCCTGAACATACAGCCGATCTAATGAGTTGTTGGATGAAAAGAGGGGGAAGTAAAAGTCAGAAAAAATAGTGGAGGACAATACCCTCTTGCATATGGTGGTCAGTCTGGAGGGAGAGAAATGAAAGGTGTTTTGAAGACAAAATCAGATCAGTCCATGATGTGAAATGGAACTGCCTGGAGACTTTATTTTTTTGGTGTAAACAGAACTGTATAGAGGAAATAGAGGAGTTAGTAGAATTTCTAGGAGCTTTGTAAAGCTAGAGTCTACTTGCATTGTAACTTGTTTCTGATGGTGGCCAGCATTCCCAATGCTGAAGAATACAACATTACTAATCCTCAAAAAAAAAAATCAACAATTTCTTAACCGACCTCAAGGAACTATTCCTACATTGTTGAATTGAAATATTGCTCTGTTGAATAATCCCATAATTCCTTGAGACTAAATTGAAGATTGGGGAACCTTTTGAAAATATCCTCCGTATCTTTTGAATAGGAAACCACAAGTTTATCTAAACATCTCAAGTTCTTTAACTTTGTGTCCTCTGCTATCAGTATTGGTTCATTTGTATCCACATCAAAGAAAGAACAATCACTCAAGTATACGTGAAAGTCGTGCACAAACAACTTTTCATTTCTTGCTTTTATCAAACAAAAGTCATGCACAAGATCATGAAGTTGGTAAGTGGGGTATCAACCTATCTCATTGAAAATAAATACCAAGTTACTGGAAATTAAAATTATCCAAATAAACATCCATCACTTCTTCCACACTCTTCATCTCGGTCTGTAACACAGCACACCATACCATTTTCAAAACATCGACTGAAATTTTGCTGTCCTTCTGGGAACTTGCAAGGTAAAGAAAGCATGGCTTTAGGTGATGTGGTAAATGGTCATAAAAGCATGGCTTTAGGTGATATGGTAAATGGTCTTAAACTTATTTCTATAACCTTCGTCACTTCCACTTCACTGTTGAAAATAAAGGAACCCAAATTATTTTGAACTTCAAGCCAGAGTCTTTTTATTTTCCAAACCTGCAAAGACTCCAGCAATCAGATCAGCCACCACAGGAAGGCCATGAAAATTGTGGCTATTTCTTTTCCAACATCCAATAGTTCATCAGGGCAACTCTCTTTTCCAAATGCCCTTTTCTCCAATAACTTCCAACTTTTATCTGGTTAGCAATTTAAGATTAAGAGGATCACTGTGGCATTTTCCATGCAGAGACACTTTCTTTTCTCGAGTAGTAAACATAATTCCACTACCTTTCTCAACTTCCGGAAAAGGTCTTGTTAACTCATCCATGTTGTTGTTTCCCCACAAGTCATCTAAGACAATAAGATACCACTTTCCATACAGTTGTTTCCTTAGCTTATCAGCAACATCAATATTCTAACTCAATTTCAAATCCGAACTAGTAAGTTGATTAAAAATTTTATTCAACAACGCCTTCTCAACTTATTCTTGGCAGACTGTGCACCATGTGCGAATGTCGAATTGACTAGAAACTGATTTATCGTTGTATACTTTGTATGCAAAGGAGTTTTACCTGAACCCGGTATACCAGTGCAAAATAACTTCTAGATCTGCCAGTCCACTCGTGAGCTTCCTAATTATCCAATTTGTCTCCTCCTCAAAACCTACAATTATTTTATGAGATGTGAATGACATGCTCTCAACTGGCTTCTTGGGAGAGCTTACAACAATGAGGTTCATGTTCTTGGGAATCTTCTCGAGTAAATGGGAGACATCTTCTTTGATAAGTTTGATCTTTTTTTATGATATTGGAAAGTGAGAAAATAAGATGTAAGAGACCATTATCTCCAACAATAATTTAATCAATGACATCTTTTATCTCATATGCCACATCTAAAACACGTGCCTAGAGATCTTTATACAATTCTTGTTCAATGTTCACGAAGAAAGGTCTTATAAATTCTAGGTCTTCTTTCACCAACCCAACTTCTTCCTTTATCAAAGTAGTTACCCTTATGCTTACACATTATAAGTTTAGGAATATCATTTCCAATGTTATTTGTTATCTTCATGTATTGTCATTTTCTATGTATTTGAGAATAAATAACAACTTCCTGCAATATATTGAGTAGCAGCATTTATCAGATAGGCATTCCATTATATGATGTCAATTTTATTTATGTGTGAGTTTGCAGAACAGGTTCATCACGATCACGACAGTTGTGTCCTTCTGAGCATCTTGTCTAGTTGTCAAAGCAGAAGTCTTTCAGAGAACAACAATAATCCTACCTTATTCATTGTTATGCTGATTCTGACAGGTGCCAGGGATAAATAAACAGCGTAGATAAGCTTCTATGTATACTGAAATAACATAGCTGAACGATTTATGTCGAGTAAATTCTCTGATGAGGCTCTGTTGTCCAATGCTGCAAAGCTCTAGACAATGCAATCCCTTTGGATGTCTAATTGTTCAGTAAGTTTTGAGACCATGGCTTAATATTGAAGTTATAGGCGGGAGGGGTCATCCAGATACGAGACCAGAAAGTTGCCCCGAGTATCCTATTTTGTACCAGTTTAACTTTCTCTAGTGACTTGTTCTTCTGGTGAAATGGTGTTGTCATGTACTTGATACCGATCGCGCATCACACGGATACTAAGACTAGTTATAACAAAAGCAAATGCATGAACCAATGTGTAATTAGGTAAAAATATTTATTTTATGTATATATATATTTATTGACACCACTTGACTTCTACACGATTTTACTGTTTTATATTTTGATCTCTTAATAAAAATTATGGCTTCGTCACTGGTCAGAACCTGTTGGATCTTGTGGAAGTTGCACCTTTCTGGGCAACTAGCCAAACAAAAAGGCTCTTGGAGCAATATCAAATCTCCTAAATGTCTTGCTTATAATAGTATAATATTGATAGTTGTGTCTGACGTAAAATAGATAATGTGTTATCTAGAAAAATATTATGGGGTTGGAATGAGTTGAGGAGTGGGAATTAATCTCTAATCACTGGTAAATAGCTCAACATTCAATCAAGTACATTATTTAGTAGGGGTGTCAAAAATGAGCCCAACCATAGATAATCCACCCAGGATTTTTAGGGTTGGGTTTGAGATAATTTGAATTGGATTCAATCTTAACTCATTTAAGCCTTAACCCATTTTAATAGAATCTTTAATTGAGTCCAATTTAATCTTCAATTTCAACCTGTTTTAAGACTTTTTATTTGCATTGATGTAACGTATGTTCCTATATTGAAGGTATGAATTACTATCTATTTTATAGCTTTTATGATTTATCTATCCATTTGTAAATTTTTTTAAAAAAAATCTTGAGTTGAAATTCAAATTATAGTTATAAAACTTAAATAACAATATATTGAAATTATTGAGATTAAGTGGGTCAAATTGGACGGGTCAAGACCCAACCCATGTTTAAGCCCATTTGAGCCCAAAGTAAACTTGGGCGAGTGTGGATCCAACTCAATTTCTATTTCAATTCATTTTAATATGGAAAAACTACCTAACTAGACATACATCATTACCACATATACTAATTTTACCTCTACTTTCAAATGATTACATATATTACCACTTTTAATATTTTATACCATATATTTTAAAGATACAATCAAAGAAGCCACATCCTTAAAATTAGGATTGATTAATTATCTTTATATTTAAATTCCACATTTAATATTTTAATAACAACCAATCTCCAACCCTATCAATATCTCCACGTTTAGTCAAGATTTTTACTCCTAAAATTGTTTCCGCCGCAATCAGCCAGAAGTAATAAATAAGTTATTCATCAATTTCTTGTTTCTTACCCTCTTTAAATTAAATGTATCAATGCATATTCATATAATTAATTTATAACTTTCATTTTCAAATTGTTACTATCTGAAGATCGCATCAACGTCAGAGGCGAATAAGAGGTTGAAAGGCCCAATTGGAGGAGTGTTCATGAATTTTCGATAGATCTGACGGAGGTCAGTTGGATCTAAGTGCATCGAGCAATGAGCAACATCGACAAATTAAAAAGTGAAGCAAACACCGCCACAGTAAGATGTCTTGACTAGCCATGAACGTAATCTGAAAGTTTCAATAAGTGGAGATTTACACATGTTTTTGACATATTATTGATGTATCTGATACATAATTGAGATACGATTATATGTATCTAGTTTTTATCAGTGTATCTTATTAAGTATGCATGTATCTAATCTTTCTTGGGTGTTAATTTTGAATTTTTTTTTTTTGGATTAATGATATGACAGATATTCTACAGTCGTGATTTGTTCCTAAATTCATGTGTTTCAGTTACATTCCATATTTAGATACATATATATACATGAAATTAATACTAGATACCGTACAATTATGTATCTAAGTGTTTATTGTATTGGATACATCATATAGATAATATATACATCAAATTAATGAATTTATTATTTTAAGAGTAATAAGTTACAATTATGTATCTAAGTGTTTATTGTATTGGATACATCATATAGATAATAGATACATCAAATTAATGAATTTATTATTTTAAGAGTAATAAGTTGAAATTAATCAAATTTCATAACCAAGATATACATGTTTTTATCTTTTATTAATAATATTAATGAATTTATTATTTCAATGAGTAATAAAATAAAATTAATTAAACATAGATACAATCCTTGATTTCCACCTTATATAAAGGGATTTGATTAATATTTCAAGAATTTATTAAACACGTATCTCGATTTTTAGAACCGTGGGATACATATATCTGGTTAGTAATGATACATGTATTTTAAGGAAGAAATATGGTATAAGAAGTAATATTCGGAACTATCGTGAATTATAGTAATTAGGATATAAACTAGTGGGATTTATGTAGTAATTATTTTAAGGGGAATTTTCACAAATAGCCATAATAATAAACTTAATTATGCTCCATAGCTATAGTTTGTATACTTACGGGTTGTAATTATAGTTTAGGCTGTCTCGTTTGTATTTTATGCGGGTTTGTATAATTCACGAATTTATATAATTCGTGGGTACATTTATATGATTGGACTATTTTTGTATAAATTCGAAATAACGAATTTATACAAACACAAACATCTAAACTTTAAACAATTATACAACTTATATTATACAATATTACACTATACAAATTCAAAATTATACAATTGTTTCAATTATACAAACCCGAAACCTCGCCCCACGTAATTATCACTGAATGTTGGTCGCGAGTTGTAATTAACTAAACATTAATTATAATTACTAATTCCAATAATAATTAATGAAGGGTAAAATTGAAAGAATATTATAAAAGTAGTCTTGAAGATTGAACAATTAAGTTAATTTGAAAAATGAAAAATGTCTCAACAATTCAATTAATTTGAAATAGAGGAGTATTATACATCACCATATAAATATAATACTCCCTCCGCTTAAAAAAGAATGATCTAATTTGACTTGGAACAAAGTTTAAGAGAAGAATTTTTTTTTTTTAATCTTGTGGTTCTAAATTAAAGTTATATCAAATGTATCAAAATATCCTTTAATCTAGTGACCTTAACCATGTCATGTGAAAAGTTGAAACTAAAATATTATCGAAAAAGAAAATGGATCATTCTTTTTTTAAACAGACTAAAAAAAAAATTGTGTCGTTTTTTTTTTTAACGAGAGGGAGTGTAATACATGTATAAAACAATCATCCAAACAAAAGTGAGTAAAATTAGGTCACACTGAAAATTATAGAGCAAATCAGTAAGAGAGATTTGTTTGGCAAATGGCGATGAGTAAAATTTCTCTGCGGAAATGCAATGGTATTCTCTCAATCTCTTCCTTTCATATCTCCTATTCTTATTCTTCTTCACGCAGTAGTAAAGTAAAGGGTAGAGTTGTGTTAAATAGTAGCAATTTTGAGTGTTTAGATGATGCTGTTACTCTATTCCGTCAAATGGTTAGAATGAAGCCTGTTCCTTCAGTTGTCGACTTCTCTAAATTGTTTAAGACTATGATAAGTATGAAGCATTACTCGAATGTTGTTTCTCTTTTCCGAGAAATGCGGAAATTGGGCATTCCAATTGATGGGTTCATCTTGAATAGTGTGATTAATAGTTATTGCCTGATGCATCATGCTGATTTTGGATTTTCGGTGTTACCTATTTACTTGAAGAATGGCATTCCGTTTAATAATGTTACCTTAACAACTCTAATAAGGGGAATCTTTGCTGAAAATAAGGTTAAAGATGCTGTTGAATTGTTCAAAAAATTGGTGAGAGAGAAGATTTGTGAGCCCGATGAAATCATGTATGCAACAGTAATGAATGGGCTCAGCAAAAGGGGTCATACTCAGAAGACTTTAAGTTTGCTCCGGTTAATGGAACAAGGTAACACTGAGCCCAACATATATATCTACAACATTGTTATAGATGCTCTTTGCAAAGATGGAAACTTAGATGCTGCTATCAACATTCTGAGCGAGATGAAGCAGAAAGGCATTCATCCAGACATATTAACGTATAATTCATTGATTGATGGTTTGTGTAAGCTCGGTCAGTGGGAAAAGGTTAAAACTTTATTCTCAGAGATGGTGAACCTTAATATGTATCCAGATGTGCGCACCTTCACCATACTTACAGATGGACTATGCAAAGAAGGGAAAGTTGAAGATGCCGAGGAAGTAATGAAACACATGGTCGACAGAGGTGTTGAGCCTAATGTAATCACCTACAATGTGATAATGGATGGATATTGTTTGTGTGGTCAACTAGATAGAGCTAGGAGAATTTTTGATATCTTGATAGATAAGGGCATTGAGCCTGACATTTTTAGCTATAACATACTAATAAATGGATACTGTAAGAAAAAGAAACTCACCAAGGCCATGCAGTTGTTTCGTGAAATTTCTCAAAAGGGATCAAAGCCTAGTATTGTTACCTACAATACTATCTTGCAAGGCCTGTTTGAAGTTGGAAGAATTGGTGTTGCAAAACAATTGTTTGTTGAGATGGTATCTACTGGGCCAGTACCTAACTTATCCATTTATCACACTTTGCTTGATGGTTATTTTAAGTACGGACTTGTTGAAGAAGCTATGTCACTCTTTAATAAGTTGGAAAGAAAGACAGAAAATATTGATATTACATCTTACAATATTATCATTAATGGATTGTGTAAAAACGGTGAACTCAATAAAGCTCATGCTATTTTTCAGAAGCTTTCTTCAATAGGATTGCTTCCGGATGTGAGAATATACACTACAATGATAACTGGATTTTGTCTACAAGGGTTGTTGGATGAAGCTAAAGATATGCTTAGAAAAATGGAGGGGAACAATTGTCTTCCAGACAATGTCACTTACAATGTTATTGTGCAAGGATATCTTAGGTGCAGGAAAATAAATGAAATGGTAACTTTTTTGAAGGAAATGACTGGAAGGGGCTTCTCATTTGACGCAACTACAGCTGAGTTACTGGTAAAGGCTATTAGTGAGAATCCTTCCGTCGTTGACATGTTACCAGAGCTTCATGCGGAAATCAAGAAGTGAAAAGTTGTTCACTTGGTTTGTTCGGCTGCACTATGGCTGTGATACAATTTCCTTTTTATCCTTGCAAAAGAATTTACATCCAATGCAATTGCAGAAGTTGATGGCAATTGGAGTGTTGCTTGAGGTTTCTAGGCAGACCTACTGAGGAGGTATATCGAATTTTGATATTTTGAGTTCTATATCCGTTTTTCTTTTTCTCAAAAATCAAATGTTATTGCATTATTAATGTGAGAACAAAATGGTAATCTTACCAATTTAAAAAATAATAATGGTGAGTTTCCTTATGTGTTTTAAGTCTAGTAATATCATTTATCAGTGCTATTTAGTCATCGAATCTGATAGGAAATACTATAGTTGCCAGATTTGTGTTCCTTCCATTTGGCCTTGTCTGGTAAAGCATTTTGCAGCCCTTGAATCCTTCATTCACTGGCCAAAATTTGCTCATTTTCTCCGTTTCAGTCATGATACACTTCTATTGTTGCAAAGCTGAAAGTCCTGGAAAATTGCTCCTCGAATCATGTGTTTCCTATCCACCTATTTTGCCAGAAAAGGGCTTTTATACCATCTTTCAGTTTAATGTGAATCTGCTCTGAGAATACTCCCCATAAGTTTCTGACATATTTCCAACTCCATAAGAATAGTTAGGAAACTTCGTGATCCAAAACTTCTCCATCCCGTATTATTTCTGCAATCAGTTGCTTCTTCATTTCTTCTTCCTCTTTGTAGAACCTCCAAAGTCTCACATCATAAGGAGATTTTTGTTGTTTATCCTAAGGTTTCTTGCTCCTATCTCGCGGTCCCTCTTCCTTGTTGTCACAATTTCTCATTTGACGAGGTTGAAGGCTTTCTTCTCTCTATTAGCTTGCCACAAGAAGCCTTCCCTGAACTCATCTCTTTCTTCCTTAGTATTGGGGTATTGGATACAGAGACATAATATATATAGAAAGAGTGTCCAAGACACTATCACTACAACAAAAACTGTTTTTAGCGGCAATAAATATGTACATTAACAAAGAGTGCTAAAGCCTTTACTGGCATTAATTATTTGCCATTAAATCCAATGCGATATAGGCTATAGCGACATATACATAGAGTGTTAAAATATAATTGTCACTAGTAATTGCCTCTAAAAAACATATTTAGCTGCAGTTAAGTTATTGTTATTAATTAATTGCCGCTAAAAAAAAAATTGGTATAGTGTATTGGTTAGGACTAGTCTTCCTTCTAAGGATAAATATTGCTTCCAATATGAGAGTGTCTTCTCACACTTTTCCAGATTGACATCTAGTGGAATTCCCAAGTCTTTGGTTGATAATTGTTCCACATTGCATCTCAGGTGTTCTACCAACTTTGTGTGATTTACCTTGAAAATGTCACTCTGCATAATTTGCTTGTAAACCTGATACAGATTCAATCAACAATTAGATTGTCTTCAGGTACAATACTTGCTCTTCATTTACTTCGCACATTCTAAGAGTATCATCTGGATTTAAGAGATGTAATTGATCCTTGGCCTCTTGTTTTTACTTGAGAGCATTTTATCTGGTCAAGCTGTGTTTGCCTTGCTAATCTATCTACCAAGGCCCTCCATAACTAAAATAAAAAGTAAAAAAGAAACAGGGTCACCTTACCTTAAACTCCTATGAGCAGAGAAAAAACCTACTGGTGTATCACTTATCAAAATTGAGAATTTGACTGTGAATGTGTAAAACTTTATCCAATCTCTCTATTTGTTTCCGAACCCCATATCTTACCATCGAGTTCATCAAAATCCCCAATTCACATGGTTGTACACCCTCTATATGTCCAGCTTTATCAATAGCCAGTGCTCCTTATCTTTTCTTTTTTTTAATCCAAAGCCTCATTGGTGCGCCATTATTTGCCTATCTTTAGTGAATGCCAACTGTTTTCTGTCCACTAAATTGCTGATAAATAGCTTCAATCTTTGTGCCAGCTATTTAGCTATAATATATAAATACTATTAATCAAACTAAATGTTTCAACTTTTAGTTCCATTCTTGAGATACGGTCAAAGACACACCTGAACTATCACTTTTTTCGCGAGTTTCAAGCCCCAACACCAACTATCAGTTGTTTTCTTTTTCTGCCTGGACTATCACCCTCTATGTATTAAAACACACCTCAACTATCAGTTTTTCCCTTTTTCTACTTGAAGGATGGTGGTAGTTCAGGTAGAAAAAGAGAATAGCTGACAGTTGAGGTGTGTTTTAATACACAGATGGTGATAGTTCATGTAGGAAAAAGAAACATCTTATAGTTGAGGTGTGAAATTCGCAAAAAAAAAACAATAGTTCATGTGTGTTTTTGACCATTAACTCTCCATTCTTCATGGGAGTTAAGGCAAGCAGTTTATGTTGCATCATGCATGTATATTCTTTGCAAAATGTTCGTTCCGGTGAAAATACTCTACAACTTTCAACACATCATCCTTGACAACTTTACTTGGAGAGCCTAATATGGCATTTATTCTACTCAATGTTTATTCAGTTGGCACTTTCTTACCCCGGTAAATAGTATGGATAACTTTTTGGATTATGTTAGCTCCCTGTCTGCTTCATGTTTTGTTTGAAGCAACTTCTTTTGCTCTCTTGTAATCTTGCATTCATCTAAGTAGGGCGCCTGCGAGTTGGACTTACAAATAAAAGGCTTTTTTTATCATTTCTAGGTTTTAGTTTTATGTAAAATAGGAGTATTTTTTATGTGTATGTTTTGAATTCTAACTAAACTGTTGCCTTCTATAAATAGTGGATAACCCTCTTTAACCAAGCTCCTTGTGGTCGAGACCCCGCACATAGTGAGAGCTTAGTGCACCAGACTCCCTTGGATCTAATCAATTTGTAGCATATGTTTCAGCTTTCAGACTTGTTTTTGTCCCCTAAACAATATGCATGCAATATTTCTCTTATAACATGTTACTTACCAGGTAATCACATTCTTCTTGTTGATCAGACCGGTATGATACAGATGGTGTCTACCGGAGATGTTGTCTGTACTGTTGCAAGTGAGCTTAGGGATAAGCTGAACCGTTTCAATGCTTACATACAAGGAGGTTACTAGATGATGATGACAAGCATGGGACCTAAAAAGCGTGAATGTATAAGCTCAATTAGGGGATTGGATCGGATTTGGATGGATTGGATCACAATCACTTGGGCCATGTATAAGCTCAATCACTTGAGCCCACCTTAGGCAAACGTCACCTTGGGGTGTTGAGGTGGCATGCCACATGGCATCTTCAAATTATGACATAAGCTCAATCACTTGGGCTGACCTTAGGTAGACATCACCTTGGGCTTGGGATGTTGAGGTGGCATGTGAATATGAATGAAAATTCAAACTATAGTCTCTCAGCTTTTGGATAAGTTGTTATTCTTCCAATGAAACTGTTTGATTAGTTTCCATCAATATAGCTATGACATATATCACAGTGCGAAGATAGCAAATATCATTGTGCATTGTACTAAAAAAAGTTGTTAAATTGTAAAAAAAACATGGCAGAGCTCAACAACTTTGCCACTTATGTAATATGTTATTGCCATAACATAGCAAATATTTATTCCAGATTTGTACTTTCCTTCAGTGTAACTCTATTTGCGTTGTAAGCTCGGAAAAACGTTGAACACCCATCAAATGCTTTGCCATCTGTGCCAGTAACAGCCAGGAAACTGAAGTTAAGTGTCTCAATCAAAAGAAAGGTCTCGTCTCCAAAAGATATCGAATTGGAAGTAATATGCTGATTTGTTTCTCCATCATGATTCCTTCTTCAGATTGTGGACACTTCTGTATAGCTCCTCTTCCCGAGCACGCTTTGCAGCAAGAGCTTCCTCGTCAAGCACTTGGATAGGCGACCATTCAGGAAGTTTTAGCCAATCATCTTTCTTATTGACCAGAGAGTCGTAGTAGCTTCTCAAGGCTGGTTTTACTCTTATAGTAGCATAATCAACTGTTGTTCCCACAACTGCAAACATGATAGAATAACGAACAGCACCAAGTTGACCACCTGATAATCATCCAATAGAACCGGTCAGCTATTTATCAAGTTCATAGAGATCAAGCACGGTCAATAGTACATCTTGAGAGAAACATATCAGAAATCATAGATTCGAAAAGCATAGATGAAATGCTGTCATCAAAAACTTCAGCTCAAACTGCATCCAAACTGAACTTGATTCAACTAGTAGCATCGGTAATAGGAAAAAGAGTTACAAAATATACAAATATTCCAATATCGCATAGAAAGTAAGGGCAATAAAGTTCACAAAGGTACCCTTAGCTTGTGGAAGTAGAGAGGTTGTTTCCGAAAGACTCTCGCTTGTGGGCTTCAAATCCAATGAATAAAATATCAAAACATAAGCAAGGGTAAAGATGACCAACGTAGAGCATTTTCCAGATTACAGAGTAAAAGCTACAATCTTAACTGGTCTCTTTGCACAAGTATTTATCCAGTAAGAAAATCTTAAAGTTTGGGCAAACTTAAGATTTGTGCAAAGTTACCCAATACTTGTGCCGGTGGGAACAGTACCCAACGGAATAATCGTGTAAGCTGGCCCAGACACTACAGGCATTAAAACACATTGGATCCAACATCCTAATTCCTACAATTCTCCACGGAATCATTTCATATGGAATGCAAACATATTACTCTCCTAAGAACTTCTTGCCAAGAGTCTCTTCCATTTTTTTGATCTTTTTAATATATGATGTAAGGTTCCTCCAATCTTGCTCTCCTCTCAAATGGACATGTAAGAGACTTTTTTCCCGTTAAAGATTTTTTTTTTTAAAAAGACAGTAGTGAACAAATCTAGCTGCTCTGATTTGCAAACAAGCATGACCATGAAAAATCAGCAAAGAGGCAAGCTCAGTGAAACTATTTGTACCACGATTATTTATAAACATAACCGTTTCTTCTTTTTTTTTAAAAAATATCTAAACACATGATGTCATTAAAAAGAAAGACCACATGTCTCATTAATGTCTAATTAGCCTATCCTGCTGGAGCCTTTGATACGCTGGCGGCTGGCGCACACACAGAAACACAATGAGGAGGAGAGAGAGTTGCAAATTTTACCTTGCAGACGTCCAAGTATAGCACCACTACCAAAACCTCCAATTGCTGAGTTCAGCAGATCATCAGGCTTTCCTGTTCTACTTGCTCTTACGAACTCACGAGCACCTGTCACGCAAATACAAAAGAACATATATTAACTTCAGTCTTATGTGCCATTGGACACAAACAGCACCAAAATAGTGAAATGGCTATCATCACTCCTTTGACTAAACTTCACCCATGGGCTTCTAAGAAATAGACGATCTTAAGTGGAATCAATGTCCCAAGTCCAGAACCAGGTTTTTCATATATAGTTGCAGTATGAGAGTCCATTGTGCAATGAAGACGGCATAAATTATGTGGATTAATTCGTTGTGGGATAAAGCTGTTATAAACATTTTGAACATGTCACTGAGTATGAAGAATGGTCTGCAAGAAAATGAGTTTATTCATGACAGCTAGACTAGATGACCGCTAAATTTGTGATAAAACTTACCAACATCACCAAAAAAGTAGTGTGTTCAAGAATAAACTATGTGAGGAATGCAGATGAGGTGAATAAAGATTGTCGCGTGTGGAATCTGAAAGATGCAAACATATGAAGCAGAAATCTGAACAGAAATACCAGCTTATTGGCTTTCAAATTATAAACGACATAGAGGAGAAATTAATAATACAATCAATCAAGTAACATCACTCCCATGTTAGTGGAAGTTGGCTTGAATACTTTGTCTCCATTCTGCTCCAGTCAAGTTTATTCATACTAACACTAACAGATTACCTTTTAATAGTAATTAGGGGTTCTCTATTCTCTAAACCGGTAAATCTCCCGTCATTCAAATCTAACCAAAATAAAAGGACTCCTAATAAACACAGGATCTAACATATGTGCAATATAGCAACATAAATCTTTATACCGACTAGTTTTTATAATTGTGAAATAACAAGAAGCTGGACTTATCAACCAAAAAAATAGAAAATTACACAAATATAGAAGCCCAGTAGGTGGAATCTGCTACTGTCAGATCGACGGGTAATTTTAACAATATAAAAACGCTGCGAATGTCTTTGAACCAAAAGGTGGATGAAGGATAATTTTACATCATTTACTAATTCATAGTGATATTTTTTGTCCCTTTTCTATTTCCATTTTGATGTTGCTGGGGGAAAATGTTGCAAAAAGGGAAGAGTCGGGAGAAAGTAAAAAAATCTGTAGTACTAAAACAACACAGTACGTGGCCTAATATTTTCAATCTGTAGTGCTAAAACAACACAGTACGTGGCCTAATATTTCAACATCTTGGAAACAACATGTCTCCCCCAAACCGTATTTCCAAAAATCAAATTCGACTCAACGTAAATCTACATAACATAATTAAGGGATATAAACATTTTAAAACAAGTAAAAGAGTGAGATTACCGCAATAACAGGCAGTGACGATAGCAAAATTAGTTGCATAAGTTGCACAAATGCTTGCTAAGCCATGAACTTTCCGATGCTTTGATACCAAACCAGCTCCTCCACCAGCCACCCCTAAATTCCAAACGAAAAAAAAAAAGTTACAAATATCAAAATAACAATAAACTTAGACGAACAATCAATTGATCAAATCAACTATCTCAAACAAGTTTGAAATTGACTATTTAAATAAGTACTTGCAGGAATCCGGTAGATTTTGCTCAAACGGTCTATATGTGTTAATAAATTCATTAAATTTACACATATATTAACTTTAGCACTCACTTATTATCACTTAAAATCGTCCTAAAATTCAGAATCCATAAAAATTGAAATTCCAGCTTCGCCTATGAGTATCTTCATTCATTTCCGCTGTATTTCGATTAATTTAATCACGTACAAGCTCAAAATATCAATTTAAAAGCGTAAATCGAATTAAAATTAGGGTTTTTGGTGAGAACCAAAAAGTACCAGCTAAGAGAGTCGGAAGAAGAAACCGTTCCTTCCAATCTGATGATGATGAAGACGAAGATGAAACTTGTTCTTCTGAATTACTTTTACGCATGGAATCCATTGATTCTCGATTTCGATTTTCTGGGGAAAGTTGATCGGAATCGGAGAGATTTGAGTGACCCGAAACGAAATGAGGAGGACTGAGTTTTGGACTAAAAGAACCGGCCCAAATAAAGCCCAAATTAAAAATGGGCTAGTCTAGATAAGAACTTTCACGGCCCACCTTCCTTCTACGAGTAGCGAAGAAGTATAGACCATTTTGATTAGTTGTTGAAGTGAAATAAATTGATTCGATCATTCAAGTCGACTAGCATTTATCTGTGCTAGGATTCGACCTATATGGACTTCTTCCTTCTCTTATGATACTTCTTACGGGATTTTGCTTCATTCTTTTTAGCATTTTGGTTTGACACCACGTAGGCAACTGGTACCTTTCCAACTTTTTAGGTGGGAATGATCGAAAAAGTATTCCTTCTATTCCAATTATTATATATATCACATTTTTTTGGTCTGTTCAAAATAAAATGTCACTTTTTTTTAATTATGAGAAACAACTTGATTTTAAAATTCTTATTTATCTTTAATAAAATGATTTTTTGTCATACAACCATCTAGAATTTGTTTCTGATTTTAAATTCAATTTTTTTTATTTCTTTCTTAAATTTTGTACTTAATTAAATGGAATCATGTAAATTGAGATGAAATTTATCTAGAAGATTAAAAGGGCAAATTTTCAGTTTGATTGTATTGTCCAATAGTGTATGAGATTAGAAATTTTCTAATTTTAATGATGTTGATGTGTACATCTTAACTAGTTGTAGCACTAAGCTAACTAGTAATTATGCACTTTATATTCTTTATTATCATTTTTGGATACATAATTAGGAAAGGAGATAGTAATTATTATACACATGTTAAATGTAATTGACTAACTAGATAAACGTTTGATCATATAGGGGACAAAGATTGAAAAACTAGTGAAGGAAGGTACCTTTTTTCTACATAGGTCCCTTGGATGCTTCAATCATGAAACAGAGACAAAATCAGAATTTAAATTTTATGTAATTAAAATTTTAAAATAATAAAATTAAATTTGAGCATATATTTAATAAAAAAACTATATAAATTAAAATTATCGAGGTTAATCAAATTTGTACCGTAAATTTTTTGCTCTGCCCCTATTGTGAAATCATTCTTTAGGGCAAAGATCACGTTTGAATAAAGGAGCTTTTTGATCTATTATTTTCTTTTTTCTTGCACTCAAAATTTAAAAATCCAAAAAAAGAAAGAAAAGAAAGTTGATCAAAAAGTTGTTTCCTTTTACTCTAGTCCTAAGAGTGACAAATGAATGGATTAAATATGATAGGGAAGGTTGAAAAATAAATTAAATAGAAATAAATAAGATATTCAATTCACTTATATTTAATATGGATAATAAATGAGATAATCGACGAATAATACAAATATTTATATTATTCATAATTCCATAAATATTTAGGTGAGTATTTAAGCTAAAAGTCAATAAATTTAAAATTCAATAAAGTAAGAACTTGAAGAACTCATGAAAAATAACAAGGTGAAAAATAAATAAATAAATCTCTCGATCGATCGACCTTAAAAAACATTGAATATCATACAAAAAAAACACCCTTAAAAGGTGTATATCCATTGGCATACCTAGAAAATACGTAGTATAGAGCCTAGAGGATGAAGAATGTTTTCCAACAAAATGGTAACAACAAAGTTCTCATTAGATACCCCTTAACCTTCTGTTTGGTAGGTTGTTAGTTGTTACAGTATTATTTTATAATATATCGTATTATATTGTTTTATTTTAGTACGTTACTAGGGGCTTACACAAGGGTTCCAACGGCGCGCGGAATAGGCGCAACCTCGGGCTCGGGAATGTGCGGCTGTGCTTCTCTCCCAGGAGGGGCCCCGTCAGTCCCGACGAATTCAATAAATATATTCATCTCTCCATTTTCTGTGAAAGGGGGGCAGGGAGCATAATTTCATTCCCAACGGGGGATCTTTCGTGTGTAAGGCGGAAGCCCCCAAAAATGGTTTTCCAAAAATGGGTGATCAAAAGATCGAATTACTATGCCTATCTTGGTGGTCGTTACTTTTGGTGGTCTTTCTTTTCATATTGTACATTTTGTTTAATGAATATAATATTTGGATAGATTGTTTCGTTCTCTATCATTATATAATGTCACATATCAATAATTTGAATGACAGACATACCAAAAAAGTAGATTACGAGATAGAGCTACTATAAAAAGGTAGGGTAAAGAATAAAATCTGAAATAATAAGTAAAGACAAAATAAGAACTAAAAATTAAAGTAACGACGCGATTACACCAAATCAATTGTCACAAATAATGAAACTTTTCATTACTATCTAACAATGAATTTAATGATACAATATAATAAAATTTAATTAATAATCAAAACAAACATTATATTTGAACTAACGTTAAAATACATAGATAACAACCTTCCAAATAAGTAGAGGGAGAGTCAAAGTTAATAATTAAAATGGTAACAACAGACATTGTGGGACACTCTTTTTTATAATATATAAGGAAAATAAAAAGGTGTGGTATATATGGTAATGCAATGAGTAGAAATTGAGTGGTTTCCATGTGAAATTGCATCAAATTAGCCTCTTCAATCACACTCCATGTTAACCTCTTTTCACACTTTAATGATAAAGTCTAAGATTTTTTTATTTTTTAGAATTTATATATATTGAATTTCTTGAATTTTTCATGTATACATTTTTTTACATATATTTTGAATTCCTTAAATGAAATGATGACTCCATCAAAGACAAGCAATTTATATCGTACTCTTTCTTTTTTATTCGAATTTATGACTAGCAACATGAGCAAACTTACACTGAAGAAGTTATTTTTACTCTTTATTTTTATGTGTGTAATGTTGGAATATAATGAATTTAAACAGAGAAACTTGATCATTTATTATTGTTATACTACTTCTTTATTAAATTCTTTTCATTTTTTATTATTTTATTATTATGAACTCTCTAGGTATACATTTCTATCATACAAATTCTAGATATAAGTGATCTGATTATATCTATATATTTTATATTGTCAGTTGATAAAACTTAAACTCGTAAACTCTCTATTCCAATTATTTTTAGTAATATGAGTAATAAAACAGAAAATAAAGATTCCAATTTCCAATCAGTGTGGATAAGTAATTTTCAAGTGAAAAAAAAATCAAATTATTTGGTGGTTAAGGAAAAGAAAAGTTTCCAAAGGAATTGATGTTTCTCCTTCCATGGTTAGTTTAGGCAAAACTTCAAGAGAAAAAAAGGCAAATTATTACTTCCTTCATTTTTATTGATCTATTTTGAACTTTACACGTACGTTAATAAACAATCATTAATATAAGTATTTTATTATAATATTCATATTAATTGATAAATAGTTTTAAGTTCTGAAAACAATTTAGAAAATAAGTAATTAACGTTAAGGCCAAAACATGAAAATAACAAAGGGAATATTTGGTGGTTATAGAAGTAAAGTTTCAAAGGAAATGATGTTTCTCTCCCTCTATTATTACTTTACTTTTTAGATTCTCACACAACACATTCTACTCCTTTATTTACTTTCACAATCACACAAACATTTCTATGCCTAATTTTTTTTAGTAAAAACCAAAATCATCATCAACTTCTCCTTCTTCCCCTTTTCTTTTGTCCATCTTCAAATTTTCAATAAATTTAAGTTATATATACTAATTTCCCTTCTTCTCCACTATCTTTACATTTTACTACATATCAATGATATGTGACACTTGATAAATTGACTAGTACTGACTTGAGTCGGGAGATTATCTTTAAATCTCCTACAACAAAAAAGTGTTGATTTCAATTGAATCGTTTTACATCCTCGTGTGGTTTAACGACAAATAGATTGTAAATCAACATAATTGATTCTATAGATGCTCAAAATAAAAAATATTGTGACTACTAGAGTGATTTTTGAAAAAATGTCAGAGTTGAGACCTAAGTATTCTCAATTTGTCAAGTCAAAATTCTTCTACTTATGTTCTTTCATTCTCTCTCACCCTCTCTACTTCTCCTACTTCATTTTCTTCTCTCCTTACATTCTTAAACTAATTTCATTCCTCTCTCCTCTCTTCATCACAACTACCCTCTTGCTCCTTGCCCTTTTTACCATCTCTCCAAGTCTCATTCTCCACAACAACACGAAAGGATTAACACGAAAGGATGATGAAGTAGTACACGACGAGTTGGAGGAATTTGAAGCCTACAAAATTGTGTTTGGCGCGTCCAAAATTGATGATCAAGAAAACCATGTTGAGTTCTTGGACTATACATCAGCTGAGGAAAGTGAATCCCCTATTCTTGATCAATTGGGAGAAAATCAAGGTGAAATGGAGAGTACTAAGCATGTCATAGAGGAGAAGACATTGGATACTTGTTTCAAAGAAGTAGATGAATTTGAAAACACCACTTTGAGTCATAATGTGGAAGTGAAGAAAGTTGATAAAGTCATTGAGAAACAAAAGGAGGCACTAGTGGGAAATGGACTTAGCAAAAATGTTGAAAATATGGGAATTGGTGATGGATCAATGAGGAAAGAAAAAGAGTGGAAAAGGACATTGGCATGCAAACTATTTGAGGAAAGGAACAATGCTAGTCATAGCAATAGTGAAGGAATGGACATGTTGTGGGAAAAATATGAAATAGACACCACAAAAAACAAGGCAAAAAGGGACAATAATGTAAAGAAGATGAAAAAGAAAGCAGAGTTGAAAGAATATGATGAGGATGAACAAGAAATGAATGATCAATTGTGTTGTTTACAAGCCTTAAAGTTTTCAGCTGGAAAAATGAATTTGGGCATGGGAAGGCCTAATCTTGTCAAGATTTCAAAGGCATTTAAAGGTTTTGGATGGCTACATCATGTGGGAAAGAGTAACAAGAAGGTGCATTGTGGTAATCTAAGTTGCTCCGACTCTTAAAAAATGTCAGATGGTGGTGCATGTTGGATACTCCAAAAATGCAGCACGAGTTCAACAAAGAGTCCATAAAATTGATTTTCTATGAATATAATTAGCTACAACAATTATGCATTTTGAGGCTTCATTGTAAATTGGCTACCTTTACACTAGCTGTCAATCTACTGTAACGTTTCTTCTTTATCCAGAGCGAACTTAGATAGGCGGAGTTTATGAATTAACTTAGATACAATGTTTCTAGTATTAAATATGCTTTGAAGAAATTTACACTACTTGTCTTAGTCCTGAAATCATATTCAAGCATAGTACTCTATTATAATGTGTTCTTGTTAGCGTGATAATGTGTTTTAGTCCTTATATACCTTTTCTTTTTTTACCATTCAATTTTAGAAACTTATTGACTTGATTAATCTGCAACAAGAACCCTATCGCGATATTCTATTTAGACAAGGACATGCATATATATATATATATATATATATATATATATATATGGGGGGAAAACACCAAGGTTTGCAACAAATATTTGAAATCGAAACGATCAAAGTTCAAATCCTAAATCCATCGGTGACAAAAACACATAGTTGGTTTCCACAGACGGTTAAACATCTATTCAAAGATTAATTGGAATGTTTGCTTCTTTAATCCTCCATTTTTCAACATGTTAGATCTTACAAACCCACCTCCTGTGACTGATATTTCTTCACATAACAAAAGGCCGAACTAGGAAGTAGAAAACAAAAACAATGCAGGAACAAGGGACCAATGTTAAAAGGGCAGCATAATGCATTAAACGCCTGCTATGGGCAGGGTCCAGAGAAGGACCGGACCACAAAAGTCTATTGTATGCAACCTTACCTGCATTTCTGCGAAGGGCCAATGTTTACATTCACAGAATCAATCACAATTCAAGAAAGTGCAAAAGGGAACATGTGAAGATGGAAAGCATCCTCGGTTGATAGCTGATAATAGAATCCATGAGAGATAAAGGACTAACATAAACTCATTGCCACAAACACAGCCTTCAAAGTAAAATAGTTCAACTCATACAATGAGCAAAAAGGACTGGATACTCTTCATGGGGGACTTAGATATTCTATATACTGCATAGCAAAAGCTACTTAAAAGTCAATTCCTACCCCACCTATACCAATTAAAGGGAATGTTAGGGAATTGATAATTAGCTCTTAGAAAAATTTCATAGCTCCTGACAAAACTTCTTCTACCTGGGACATCAACTGTTAGAAATGCCAATGCAACAACGGAGCTACTACATTACAGGTGCAGCAATACCCTGTGGTGTCATGTGTTTGGCAGTTCCATTAAGCATACCCCCACCACGATTCGTTCGCACAACATAGCCACCTGGGTTATCAGTTCGCTGGTATGATTGGTATCCATCACCCCCACGATTAGATGACCATCCGCGGTGTCCACCTCTGTGGTTGAACTCAGTTCTTTCGCCAAAATCATCTCGAGCATAACCCCTGCCACCTCCATAGTTTCCTCGACCTCTTACTCCATAGTTCCTGTAACCAGAACCCCCTCCAGATGGAAATCTACCTCTAAAGTGACCTGAAATGATGAAGGAAAATTGATTCACAAAGAAGAAGGGATCTCAATCAGTCTCAAGGGAATAAGAATATGTTCTCTACAGACTGTAGCAAGGTAGCACCATAGCGGGATACAAATTCACTGCAAGAATTAATGAATGCGGTATCCAGACTCGTGACAACACAAATCCAGTCTCAACCAAATATTCTGAGAGTCGGTGGAAAGAAGAGCACAAATGTCTGAAACACGGTAATCATATGGCAACACCTCTGTAACAACCTAAGTTGCTCGGACTCTCCAAAAATGTTGCCGCACCCGTGTCGGATCCTTCAAAATGTTCTTAGATATTTCCCTTAATAGATGCTAATCTGGAGAAACAGGCAGCCTTACACACTGAGGCTCTTTATCCTCACTTTAAGTAAACAAACAAACCAGAACATAGGCCATTCACAACACCCTTTCAGTTTCTTGTTCTCAATATGCTACTGCGTGTCATTTACACAGTTTTTCAAAATTTCCATCAATTAACTATACAGATTAGTCATTCTCCAATTATTTCAGATAATATTGAACTTGCCTCGATAATTGGTAGACTTCTTCTCCTCAACAAAAGCTTGACGTCCTTCAATTAAAATTGGAGATGCCTGAAATATAGGAAAAACCTTGTCAAAAAAGATGAGAGGAAAAGAAAACTCAACAAGGCACTTCGAGCTAATGACATAGTAGTTGGAAACTAGTGGCAATAAAGAGTAACAGCTCTGGCGGCAAGTACTGTTTGAATACTTATAGTGGAGTGGTAGAAGCAATCATGTTTGCTAGCATAATTTTTCTCACATATAAACTGAAGTGGACTGCCTAAGGGAAAACCCTTTTTTTCTGCTGCTTCAACCCTTCTTATGTTACCCTGACCAGTAGTTCTACTTGATAGGTATGCCAAGGTGAAGATCAGTTAACGCTTAAAGGATTTGATTGTGCTATTTCTCTTAACGTGATTTAACTGTGATTTCTTACCAGAAGATAATAGAAGCCACAATTAGGAAACAAAGAAATATTCTAACTATTCTCAAATGTTGTTGTTGTTGTAGTTTTAGCCAGTCATATTCATCTATGTTAACTAATAAATCAGACATGATATCGAGAGAATGAAACTGAAGATACCTCAATAGCTTTCTGCAGAGCACTTGCCTCCTCAAATTCCACGAAACCATAAGAAAACCGTTGTAGCTGTCATCCACCAATTACAATTATTAACAAAATCAGTGAGCGCACAAATGAATCTATTAGCCAACAATCTACTCAGTTTTTTCCCTTAATTAGTTAGAATGTTAGGGGCTTAGGGCAAACCAATACTCTGTTATTTTTTACTTGAATGCCTCCATTCTTGATAGGCCCAAACTTCTTGAACTCATCAGCAAGTAAGCCCACAGTTGCAGTCGGAGGCAGGCCTTTTACGTAGATTGAATAGCCATCTGTGACTGGAGGAAATTAAAGGAAACATATGAACAAGAAATCATACATATTAACAGCAAGACAAAATTATAAAGAGACAGAAAGCAGAGCAGAATAGCACAGTTGCATACCTTCTCCCTCCTGATTATTCACATTATCAACAGAATTTGAGCTGGAAGCTGGGCGAACAGTTTCTGTTATAGGAGGTTGATTCACTTGCTCAACACTCCTTGCCATGGGCTTCCGAGAAGTAGGCGCTGGAGGAGAGGAGAAACTTGCAGCACTTCCCTTGAGATGCATGACCTGGAAGAAAGTTACAAATTGTTTTAGCTTAAGAAAACTTCATCATACCCCTCTCCCCTCTAAAAAATCATCTTTGCCAGAAATCAAGGCAGTAATCAAATAGACTTGGCAAATGATCTAATCTGTACTCAATAAACAGCACCACGGAATCTTACAGCTATCTCGTACGTTAACCTTTCCAAATTTAGCTCAACCCTTCTGAAAGAAACATGCAGAAGCAATAGGCTTCCAGTGATAATTTTTTCCCAATCAAACTTACAATTGAAGCATATGACTTCTTTGGAGCATCTTCACTTTTGATGTTAGACTCAACAACTATTTGAGAGTCGTCTTGCATTTCATCAACAACCTCAGTGACAGGAACTTCCTCTTCAACAGGCACATCACCATTCTCAGGTGGATTGTAAACTTCTCCCTCATTAGCTTCCTCCACTGATAGTGTACTCTGCTCGGAAATGTGATTTTGCTGCACTGGAGGGGAAGCTGCAACAGATAGTAAACACTTACTTCAATCCTCAGTTGCCAATATAAGACAACATCAAACTAATAAATAATCTATCAGCTTAAATTACCTTGTTCAGGAGTGACAGGAGCCACCACATCAGTCTCCGGGACCTCGGCGGGATCATGTTGATCGACACTCTCAACATATCGAAACATGTCATTCAGAACAAAGTATCCTCGGTCTTGTGGTGCTAGGAAGAAAGTTTGGGAGAAATTCCGAATCAAGGCGTCGTTCCCAGTCAAAGATCCAGTCACAAAGACATGCACTCCCCCATTAAAGGATTCTTGCGAATCCACAGACTTAATCTCCGCTCTGAAGTCCCCATAGTTTAGTGAGAGTATCTTATGATTGATTGCCTATGTGTTTGACATCAAACAAAAGAAAATGAGGGTCTTTATTATATTAAACTCAAAACTTAGCATAGGGAATAACAGAGTAGCAGAGTAACGAGTCAAATCCATCTCAATCTTGTAATGAAACGGGACTAGATCAAGGTTTGACAATTTTCCAAGTCTTTGAAAAGATATTAGACAAATTCAATTCTATATACCCAAAACAAAAGGCCCTGCACAGTCAATCTTAGCATGCCTACTCGTCATGGTATAACATAGCCATGACTACCCGTCTGAGTGCAGAATTAAATCAATTCAACAACAGTAAAAAATTTAAAGCCCCTTTACCACCTTTTATAAAATTTTAGCAACTAGCCAAATAGAAACAAAGACCACAATTACATCTATGTCTCAATTTCAAACTAGTTGTCGTTGGTTATATAACTCACCATTATCTATTTTCTTCAACTTGGACATGTTTCATTCCCATGCTCAATAATTCATCTTTTAAGACAAATAAGGGGCTCTGTAACACTAGATGTTATTTCTGAACACTTAATAAATTTATCTTTTAAGACAAACTAGGGACTCTCTAAGAGTAGAAAGTTTTTATATTTTTTTATCTGACATACAAATTTCCAAGCAAACTAAGACGACTAGATACAAGAAAATACACATTAGTTTTAATTCAGTAGCTTACTTCCATTGTAGTGGTGATGCTCATTGAGCCATCATCTTCAGGTCGTCCAAGTTTGCTTATATCCTGATAAAACCTAAAAACCAGTCCAGGAGAATGGTGCAGAATATGATAATACTGCTGCACAAAAGCATTTCCAACCTATAACCAAAAAAAAAAGTGAGCCCAAATTCAGTATCCGACTCACCCTAGTGTTATCACAGGCGAAAAGCACAATAAAAAGCTCTAAGGTCTATAGAAAAGTGCAAATAACACATGGGCTTTAATGAAGAAAGGCGCAAATGGAGAGAACAATACAAATATGTATGTGTCGTCCAAGACTAATCATGAACAACAAAACACATGGACAAAGAAATTGAAAACTAGTTATTTATAAAACGAAATATCAACTATTTACTGCTGCCTCTTCCGAATTACACTCGTTGGCAAGAAAAAAGTTGCCACAGAGCCCTGATGACAATGCTCAACATGGTTTGCGCCTCAGGCTTAAGTACACCTTTTGACAACACTGACCCACCCAACAATAACAACAACATACCGAGTGTAGTCCCACAAAGTGGGCTCTAAAAAGGATAGAGTGTACACAAACCTTACCCCTAACTCTTGGAGGTAGAGAGGTCATTTCCGAAAGACTCTTAGCTCAAGTGAACCAAGTAGTAACAGAGAGGGAAAATGGCAGTGAAGAAAACATTGACAACTATAATAGGAAAGTAGTGCAGAGCATGCATTCAAGGAACGGTAACATCAACATAGTGTGATCACCTAAACATAATAAACAACAGTACATCAATAAGGCTAATAGAGAAAACAATACAAATATGTATGTGTCATCCAAGACTAATAATTATAAGCATGAATAACAAGCACATGGACGAAGAAATTGAAAACTAATTATTGATAAAACGAAATATCAATATGTTTTGCACCCTGATGACAGCACAAAGTACCTGCTAAGCAAAGCGCTCAACATGTTTTACGACTCAAGCTTAAGTGAGCCTTTGACAACACTGACCCACCACCACCAACAACATACCTAGTGAAATACCACAAAGCGGGGTCTGGAAGGGTAGAGTGTAACCAGACCTTACCCCTACTCCTTGGAGGTAAAGAGGTTGTTTCCGAAAGAAAAGTATTACAGAAAGGAAAAACAGCAGTGAAGTAAACATGACAAACTAATAGTAAAGTAGTGCAGAGCATACATGCAAGGAAGCATGACAAACTAATAGTAAAGTAGTGCAGAGCATACATGCAAGGAAGCGTAACATCAACAAATCATAGCGTGATCACCTAAACATAATAAAAAACGGATGATAAAAATACCAAAAGCCATACAATACATCATTAAGTCTAATACTACCGACATACACAACACTAACACACCCATGAAAAACAAAACACCCAATACAAAACTAAGCTCAGAAAAACGAAAATCTCAAAAGGGCATGTTAAAATACGCACAACTTGAGCAGGGACAGGTTGTTGCACTGCTGCCGCTGCTGCAGCCTCCATTTGTTGATCAAACTCGAACCCACAAACTGTCAAAAACCCAAAATTGAAAAAAAGCAAACAAAATGTATAAGCTCAAAAATTCAAAACCCTATATATCTATCATAAAACAGAAAAGATACGCACGTAAAACTGAAATATAGAAACAAAACTAATCATCCCATGAATCAGTAAGCACAAAATAAAAGGGTTGTTATACCTGGATATATGTAGTGTTTGCCGGTGAAGTTCTCCGGTTTACTCGCTTCACGAACACACAGAGTCTCTCTATATCTCTGCAATGGAGAAGTGGAAAGGGGAGTATTTGTAGGGTTTTTGCAGAGCACGAAGAGGTGGAAAGAGAGAACAAAAGGGTTTATGCCAATAAGCCCCCACCTGGGAATAAGTTATTCCAGAATTTTATCGTAATTAAATATGAATACATAATTTTAAGATCGGAAAAGGGTGAAAATTATCTTTAAACTATTCAAAATAGATTAAATATAGCCTTTAATTATATTTCGGTCCAAAAATGATATGAATACATAATTTTAAGATCGGAAAAGGATCAAAACTATCCTTAAACTATTCGAAATAGATTAAATATACCCTTAAACTATATTTCAATCCAAAAATAATATGAATACATAATTTTAAGATCCGAAAAGGGTCAAAACTATCCTTAAACTATTCGAAATAGATTAAATATACCCTTAAACTATATTTCTATCCAAAAATGTCCTTCCCGTCTAACTATTGGACCACACTTACCCTTTTGTTTAATGGAAGAATTATGTGGCATCCATGTGTGTATTAAATGCCACATGGACCTCCACATATGCACGTCAACACACCCACCTCCACATAGAAGCCCTAATTTCACTCTTTTTCCCCCCACATTTCATCCTTTCACCCGCCCCAATTTCACCCATTTTCCTCATTTCATTCCTTTCTCCGTTAAAAGACCTAAAAAGCTTTCATTTATAATGGACCTAAAGGGTAATGAAAGCTTCTTAGGTCTTTTAATGGAGAAAGGGATGAAATGAGGGAAAGGGGTGAAATGGGGGCGGGTGAAAGAATGAAATGTGGGGAAAATGACTGAAATTATGACTTCTATGTGGAGGTGGGTATGTTGGTGTGTACATGTGGAGGTCCATATGGCATTTTAATACACACATGGATGCCACATAACTCTTCCGTTAAACAGGGGGTAAGTGTGGTCCAATAGTTAGACGGAAATGACACTTTTGAGCTGAAATATAGTTTTTAAGGATAGTTTTGACCCTTTTCCGATCTAAGATTAAGTATCATTATCCTTCTTATTAAAGGAGTTATAAAAGTTTTTTTTATTTATTCATTTTAATAAATTAAAAAAAAAATCCTTCTAATATAGTTTTATTAATTATATAAAGTTATATAATTAATATTTAATTTTTATATATAAAGTTATATAATTATTTAGTAATATATTTTTGTTGATAGATATTTGGTTCATTAGACTAGACTAAGGAAAAAGGATATATGTAGTGTAATATAAAATGTTAATCTTTAATATGAATTAGATACACTTTGAATAATTTTTTATTTCTTGATCATTTAGCAGACTTTGGGAGAAAAGTTTTGTAATAGGAAAAATGTTGTTATTATTTATTACGAGATTTGTAATCTCAAAATTGTTAAGTGACCATAAAGTATGTGATAGAAATTCCGATCATAATTATGACTTGAATTTTTGTTTGGGAACATGAGCATTTCTGAATAAATGTTTTAATTAGTTTGTTCCGTAATAACACTGTCATTACATATTACGGACTTTTATATTTTAGTATTTATTCAGACATGACTATGGTTTATCAAAGATAATCTCTGAACCCTACTTTGTGGGACGACTACACTAGGCATGATTTTAATGTTACGGCAACTCATGAATGATTTATGAAATGTGACATATTCATGAAAATATTCCCTCGGGATTTTGGTAGGAAGGTGTGACCGGGTTCTAAATTTTAGAACGGTTTGAACCCACAACACTAGTGTGAAAAGCATTTCCACCGCCCCTTCCTTACCACTAAATTGTCAATGAATTTTATTATGGGGTTCACAAGTTAATATATATATATATATATATATATATATAATTTTCTTATATATATAAGATCTACAGAAAAACTAATGGGTTCGTCTGAACCCGCTCCTGATCACATTGTATGCAGACCTTATACTTATCTTGTGATGGTAGGGAGATTGTGCGTCTGAACCCGCCCCTGATCACATTGTATGCGGACCTTATACTTATCTTGTGATGGTAGGGAGATTGTTTCCGGTAAATCTTAAGTAACAAGTAACAACAACAAATGTAACTTAATGTGACATTGCCATAATATTAGTATTTATTAATTTATTATTTATTTGTTTATTAACAAGAAGATAACATAAAAAGGACAAGTAAAAACTCAAAGTTGATTGCACATTACAAGCACCAACATATGTTACAGTCTCTAATTAGAGTTCAACACCTTATGCTGGAAGTCGAACCATCATTTGACCTTGCATGACACTGCAAATCAAAGAAAGACACCTAGTTGTCAAACGAGTTTAACTTTTATATACTGACGTTTACTTATCAGGTTATCTTTCGGTAACTATGAATAATCGTTCATGAAGAATGGAATTAGTAGGTTACGTGTTGTAACATGTTAAAATATACTGATAATAGGCTCACCTCTTGACATAATAATAACAGAAATCGGCCAAAACGAATGTTTGAACAATTTCTGCCAAAATGATCATTGGTATCCAAAAGAATCCCCCTCCACTCAAAGACAGATATGAACCAGATGTATCATAGACCTGCATATGAATAAACTCAGAGACTATAAGTATTGACGGATTCAGAATTTTAAGTCTATGAATATGAAGTGTCATTGAACTCACTAATAGCGACAATAGGTGACAACAAAGTATAAAGTTGCATACTTTCGAAATTTCTACATGCACACACACACGTCCATTTTGTGAAAGCTGCGAGTGCAACTGCATCCGCCTCTGGTTACAAGGGCTAGCACGGGGAAGTGTACAAATAGAGTCGAATCCTAAACTTTTAATCAGTGAATATGAAGTGTCGTTGAACTCACTACTTGCTTCAATTGGTGCGAACAAAGTGTTTATTTTAGAACTTTGTTCACATTAAGCTTTGGAAATCCAATCACGAGGGAGGTAAATATTGAACAAATTGATGTGTTTAGTTCAAAACTTATAAGCTACTACAAGAAAAACTCCAAAACAAACCTTAATGATCCAATGAGCACAACTGAAGAATCTTGAAACGCCCAATGCGAACACATAATGGGCTGTGAACGGCTCAATAATCTGAAATACAAGAACAGGATACAGTATTGGTACTTCATTTAGAAAATTAAGAACACATGAATTCAAACATTTTTTCTTCTCTTTTCTAATTCATGTGACGGAAAGAATAAATATATATGTACCTTGACATTCTGCATCAAGCGAAGCTGAGGCAGCACGGAGACGCCTTCTATATACACAGCAAAAGCCCAGAGTATACTGAGAATAAGATTATTCGTCCGAGGATGGATAAAGAAAGCTATCACCAAAGAAGGTACTATCTGTGGAGAGAAAAACATGATCCAAAAAGCAATGTCATTACTCATGAAGCAATTTTACTTCCAATGTATACTTCACAACTATCTTGCACGAAACAGCTAGATGTAGTACAAACACCATCAGCATCAGGGGCGAACCTACACGGGCTTAATTGAATCCAACTATTTCTTTGTTTTGTTTATACATAAATTATTGAATTCTCTTGGCATTAGATAAACTTCTAGTGTGGTGACAAAGGTCGCTCAAAAGCTGCTTTAGGTCGTATGTTGTAATCTCAGGTGAGACACTCTTATTCCCATTGTCGTAATTCTTGGCTACGCCCCCATTCAAGAATGCCATGTTGAGCCAATTAAATTCAAAATCTTGGATCCACATCTGGACACGACCGTACTAATAAGTTTAGAATCAATAAAAGGATCAACAGACTAACATGCATTTTACTTCAACAACAACTATAAGAGATAAAAAACTCAGGGGAGGGAAACGTATAAACTACGTACCACGATATATTTCTTCAATGAAAGGCCTAAGTACAGCAGCAGCAAAAAGTTGTTAGAAGAATGTTGAAAGTGAAAGTTGAATACTCAACTTTATTTAACAGCATTAAATAACTTGCTATCACAAATTAAATTACACAAAAGATATATAAAAAAAATCATTATACTGTTAGTGTATATATAACTTAAATCCAGTTGCAAAACGTTTAAGGAATTGAATGAGTTATCTAGTGATTTGTATATGAGGCCTCGAGTGTTCAGTTTCGAACTATTTTTCTTGCTGCAGTGAACTAATTTTTTAGTACAAATACTGAGGCGTATCCAGGAGGGGGTCACTGGGTTCACGTGAACCTATGCCCCTTCTGAAATCATATATAGTAGTGTTATATTTTTAAAAAGATATTTAAATATGGATTGTGAACCCACATCTGAAGTATCATAATGTCGTGTGATTAGTGAGGTTAAAAATTTGAATCTTTTATTTATCTCTATTTTATTTTATTTTCTAAAATTGGATCTACAATTTTAAAATTTTAATTCCATCTTTTTATAATAGTGTAGCCATCATCCTAAAATCCTGAATACATAGCTACTAAAATCCTGAATACATAGCTACTGAATACATAGCTACTAAAATTTTAATTCCATCTTTTTATAATAGTGTAGCCATCATCCTAGAATCCTGAATACATAGCTACCCTACCTAGCTCCGCCCCTACTATAGTATCATTTTCTCAAGTAAAACACTTTTGTTAATATTAGAACAGGTGTTTGGCCAAAGTTCTCTCAGTTTCTAGTTTCTGTTACAACTGAAAAGCACATTTCACGGCCAAATACCTCAGACTTTTAACTCATAAATTGATTTGCAGAAAAGTTAAACAAATATTTATATGTAAAATTAGTACCTTTGAACTCCTTTCTGACCCATCTTCTTTATTCCTCTCTCTCTATACTTCTTCTTTCTCTACAAAAGAAAGAGAAAAACTCAATAAATGTATGTATAAAGTGGGGTTTGGTACTATCCAAAAAAATAGAGAGATTTTCCATGTTTAAATTCATCCTTGTTCGTACAAAATTGTTTGTCCGATCCGTTATTGATTAGTTATGAGTGAATTTATGTATACTTTTGTTATCTTATGGATTAGTTATGAGTAAGTTTATGTACTTTTTAAGCTCATATTCGATGCACATCTTACTAAAAATATTTATCTTATATTATTTCGTCACTTACATTTTGTTTAAATGGTTGTTACGTATTTTTCTATAGTATATTGTATCGTACTGTATTATTTAATAAATATAGTGTTTGGATAGGTTGGAATTTGTTCTGTTCTTTGTCGTTACATAATATCACACATTTATAATTCGAATGATAAACCTATGAGAAAAGTAGAGTACAGGTAGAGCTAGTATGAAAATGTATAGCAAAAGATGAAATATAATCATTAAGTAATAAATAAAGACAAAATGATATGAAAATATTTAAGTAACGATAAAATCACACAAAATCGATCATTACATAAAATGAGTCTTTTCGTATACGATACAATAAAATTTAAATAACATCAAAACAAACATTGTATTTAAACTAACAATACAATACAACGGGTAATAACTATCCAAACAAAGTGTTGCTAAATCAAGATAGAATTAACTAATTATTTCTTATTTTACCCCTACAATTAATATGACTTTGGAAATTTAAACAAATTTTGAAGATCCAATTTTTTTAAGAGGCTAATTAAGGGCAAAATAGTAAATATGATCGATCTATTTATAATTTCATAATTACGGTGTAAAATAGAAAGTGTCCATCTAATATGAAATGGAGAAAATACTATGTGAATTTTTATATTGACAATCAAATGTCATATAATTTTATAAATAAATAATTTATTTATGCTATCAAATAATCCCTTAGAGGTCGTTTGATAGCTTGTTAGAAGACATTTTTTATGTGTAAGTTAGAGTTATAATATTTGATTTTAAAAAAATATTCTTACAAAATAAATCTTTCATATGTATTTGGATAAAAAAATATCGTTTTTGAGATTCTTATGACATATATAAATAAAATTTCAATTTCAGTCTAATTATGTCCAAACGTACTCTATATCTTAAATTCATTTTATTATGTGTGTACGTGTGAATTTATTAATTCTTACTACTAACAAATATTATGTTTTGATAATATTGTAATTGCAAAAATAAAAAAATAAATTCAGTAGTGAAAATATAAAAACTAAATTTAAAATCCTTAATCATTACATTTATTTTATTTTACATTAAATAAAGGTTGACGTAGCAATACCAAAGAGGAAGAGACCCATTGTTTTTTTCAACAACTTTGTAGATTGTTTAATAAGAAGCGGAGCTAGGTAGGGGTTCGTGGGTTCGGACGAACCCAGTAGTTTTTCTGTAGACTATATTTGTACTAGAAAATAGTTAAATATATGTGTATATTAATTTGTGAATTCCTAACAAAATTGATTGAGAGTTCTAAAAGAAATTTAGAACACCTAAAATCTTAATCATGGCTCCGCTTCTGTGACAGACAGACAATTTAATACGCAGATTAAATTATCTCGTGATTATAATTTCTAAATAATCTATCTTATTTGAGTTATGAAATAAAATAATTTCAAATTAAAATGAATATTTCAGAATTAAGTTTGTGATAAGATTTATAAAATGTATGTGACAAATGGTATCAAGAAAAAATTGATCAAACATGAATCATTTACAAACCAAACAAATATATTTCAATTATTGATTAAATACAAGCTAATATATTTTGTATTAAAAAAATCTCTAAAAAAGTAAATTTTGACAAAAGCTAATCTCAAAACAACCATATTTTGAAGTTTTTTTTTTTCATCTAATATATCTATTTGTGAGAAAGGGATGTTAATGAAAGTTCATTGCGTGTATTGGTGAAGGATTTTTTTTTTAATTCGATGATTGATATCCGTGTAAAACTCAATTAAATTTAAATTTATGTATTACAAATTTATTCGTTTTGATACGTTCTTAACAAAAAAAATCCATTTCTAAAAATTCAAACTCGAGATAACCAGAAAATTAAAATATAAGAATTGTTTATTTATAGCCCTCGTGCAACACGAGAACACCTCTTCTTTTAGGGAAAGTCAATTGCTACTGGATTTTAGTATTTATTTATTTTTATAATAAAACGAATATTAAAATCATTTTTCTTGGAGAAAGAAATAGGATCTGGTTGGTTTTATTTTAAAGGGAGTATTTAAATGTGATATCAATCTTCACATAATCCAAAATATTCTTTTGCAGTTAAGTTGACAAAGTAAATATTACTGTATAAATTATATATCCTCCCGTCTCATATTAGTTGCACATCTTAATATAAGTGGTTATAGGAACAAGCTCGTAAATTTTACAAAATCAAAATAGAATTAACTAGAGTACATTTTTTTTCCATTTCACACTTACAACTATTTATTTTTTTTAAAAATGAAAATAAATTATTTGTATAATTCAAAAAGAAAAGTTTCTTAAGGAATAAATTATTAAAATTATCCTTCTTATTTATGATTTCTTGAGATAGGTGTAAAAAGAAGTGAACAATTAATATAGAACGAATGGAATAATATTCCTCCATCTCAATAGGTGATCTTGGAGAGCTCAACATGACAAACAAGCTTCGTAGATTGTAGGAGTAAGATTTGCACACACCAACCCATTTCAGACCCCACTTGTGTGATCTCACCGGGTACGTTGTTGAACTTGGTGGAGAGCTCAACATGCTTACCCCACATAGGTAGAAGTAAAAGTGTGTACACTCACTCTCCCACGACTCCACTTAAAGGATCTCACCGAGTATGTTGTTGTTGAACTTAGAGAGCTCAACTAAGTGACACTCTTTAATAAAAAGTCTTGAGAGTTTCCTTGTCTAAGGAACTTTTCTAGGGCTCTGAAACATATTTCGACTTTCTGATCAATCCATAGATAAAGATAGAAAATAAACAGGCACTCGAAAACAGGTACATGTTCGAGAATCATTAAACAACACTTAGTGGTTAGAGATAAAAACCAACAAAAATCAACACACTTCAGATTTTTCATAATGCTTTTTCATGCCAAGTACAATGCTCAATATCTCTTCATTTTGTTTACTGAATCTCGCAACATGGGTTTATAAGCTACAGAAATTAGGCGTTTCGTCGTACAATTCTTCAGATGAACTACAAACATCTTCACCTACAGCCTACAATGGCGATTGCCCGACCATCTCTTCATATAACTTCTCAAACTATATGCTCATTCATTGCCGGACCAACAAACAGTAATGTAGATTTTGAACTACTTCAAGCAACACAGATGATGGCATGGCAGAAATACACGTAAGACGTCTGCTAATCATACCTTTGACGTCTGAGATCCAGGGGGCAAGAATGAGTCCCACCACCCGGATTCATACTTCGGGTATGGTGCTGTCCATTTTTCCGGTTTTTCAAATTCAATACTAACAGGAGTACATGCCAAAGCTTCTTCTACACTGGCAGCCTCGTAGCTCTCTTGTAAAACCCTGTCTAGCCTCAATTTCATGAACCTGCAAGTTTCGAAAAATAGATCAGGAGAAATATAGAAAATGTGCAACTTCACCCTTCTGCGATACGAAACATCTTGAATTTACCATCCGTTATACTTTGGGGTCATTCATACCCTTGCCTCTAGCAAATCTTCTCGTAATTGCCCTTGTCTTTGCGGTGGACGGGGTGATTCCACATATCAAAAATACATTGGGGAGAAGACCCAATTTACCCCTCTAGTCTTTTATGGTTTAAATTTCCTCACCGTTATACTTCAGGTTGGAGTTTCGTCAGGGTCAAGGGCAAGTACGAGATGATTTGATGACGTTGAAGCTACAAATGACTCTAAACTATACCAAATGGTAAAGTTAAGATATCTCGTATAGTATAGGGGTATATTTGACCATTTTCCCGTGATTATAACTTGCTTATTAAAGACTGCAATCTTTTGATGATGCATACAGACAGGAAAATGGAGTAATTAGTGTCTCGATTATTTAACAATGACAGCCCCTTACGTGATCCATGGGCCATTCGTTGAAACAAGTGCTACAGCGGGTCTCTTCAGTCTTTTGGTGATATTAGGGAACTTGTCCAAGAACTTTGGCTCAACTACAAGCCAGAAATCTGGTTCCATGTTGCGCTCTTCATAGAGGCGACGGCGTTCAAACATTTGCTCCTGGAAATGCTCCTCTTCGTCCAGCATAAATTTGGCATTTGCAACAAGAAAATGGTACTTCTTCTTTTCCGTCTCTTGCTGTTTATGCAACAGAATATCAGCATCAACATTCCTAACATTGAACTAAAACAAAATGGCGCCAAATAGGGAGTTACCGAAAAATTGTCTTTTTCCTTTTCAATGAAATGACCTGTCACAGGCGACCAACATATACATTCATAGGCGAGTGAGAGTAGGACTAATAGAAGAACATGAACTACACACCCTGATCCTCTAACAGATGGTTATTGTAACTTCAGACTGTTCATCAAAATCGTCACTTCGACCACCTCATGGCACTAATATCCATATTGCTAAACAAAAAATGAGCTCAGTTTTGATCAGAGAAAAACTAGTGCAATCACTCAATCAACACAATCAGCCACGGATCAATCAAATCAGTCGGGATTTGCTGTATGAATCCTATATAACATTCTACTCTTAGTTCTATTTCATACAATACTACCTGATTTGCTTTTGAGGGTAAATTACAGGCTTCCCTAATCTCTCACTTATCCCGACAATGGTAACTAGCTTAATTACAACTAGTTGGTATTGCCTATCAGGGGCGGAGCTAGAGAGTAGGAAGCGAGTTCGGTAGAACTCAATAGTTTTAGTTTAAACCTAGTATTTGTCTTAAGAGATACATCTAAGATGTTCAAATTATTACTCCCTCCATCCCAAAACTCTTGTTATGTTATGCTTTTCGAGAGTCGAACTGCATGAACTTTGACCAATATTTTAAGATGTATTTTTTCACCATATTGATATAAGAAAGAATTGCAACGTATAGTACTTTTCATATAGTTTTCGAACATCTAACTTTAAAAATGTTAAACAGATCAACTTCAAATTTAGATCCGAAGATTAGTCAAATTGACCGTCGAGAAGCTAAACATGATAAGTGTTTTGGGATGGAGGGAGTAATTTAGAACCTAGTAACTCAAAAAGTCAAAAAATCCAAACCCCACATCAAAAATTAGCTGTCACCGGTACCTATATGGATCCTTCGCTACCAACATGTTTTTTTCTTAGCTTGCATCGGTTCCAAGAGAGTTTTGGTCATTCAAGACAAACAAAGCGCAATCGAGAGTTTCACATTCAAGTTTACACAAAGCATGGAAATTGAGAGGGTAAACAAAGACTATAACTTTAACGTGAAGCATAATTTTATGCATAAAAGTTCACTAAAATTGCAACTTTAAGGCGACATACATAAACAAACACTTAAACTTGACATCAACTGACAACTAAACAATTAACTTTGAGTACGCATATCTAGACACCTCAACTAGTCTGCGTCGGTTGAACACTCCAAATTACAAAATGATCATCTAATACACTTCCAAAATTTAAGTATCACATCATCATTGGATGTCTACGAAACACAATGGGGACAAGTTGGAGCGTTGAGTTACCAATTGAAACCAAGTTACGACGTCTAGATGTGCCCTTTCAAAGTTGGAGTGGTTATATACCAGCTAAGACCTAGTTTGAGTATTTGTTTATGTATTATGTCTAACTTTAAATTTTGTTGTAGAATTAACACCGAAAACCTTAAAATTGAATCCATAAAACTTATATACTGAATCCACCTTTGCTTAACCTGCTACACTATCAGAGAAATTGCAGACATGAATAGCAGGCAAAATTAAACTTTCCACATACATATTTAAACATTTTACTCCCTCTGTCTTAATTTACGTGGCACTTTTCGATTTTCGAAAGTCAAACAGTTTAAGTTTGACGGAAATTTAAGCGTGGAATCTTCAAATTTTTTGAAATGAAATTTATATACTTATAAGCTACGTAAAGTCACAATAATTGAATGAAAAATTAATAGTCAAAGATATATAGACTTTTTGAATTTCGAAATTTGAAAAGTGTCACATAAATTGGAAGAGAGAGAGTAGTACATTCTACTTTATCTTATAGTTTAAGATGAAAATTTCTTTAATTTCTCAAACTGTGCGTCAAATCAAAAGCAGACAAATAAATTGAAAAGGGGTAATGAGCAAAACCTTTTCAGCAGGATCAGAGGAATCAACAGCAGCAACAGCCCTCTTAGTGGTTCTGCTTAATTTCCAGCTGCAATTCTTGAAAAGAGTGTTGTTGGGTGATTGGGAAAATTGGGTACCATGTAAAGGGAGAGAAGGTTTATGAGTAAAATGGGTAGGAGAATTCACTACAGAAGTGCAAAATGAAGCAAGATTCAGAGCTGTTGAAGCTGACATTGTTAACAAGAATTGTGTGTATGATTTTGATTTTCTCTATGTTTAGAATGGCAAGAGAGAAACAAAGAAGATTACTAAAAGATAGTGTGCCAACTGGGAAAATGTACCAACCTTATCCTACCTTGCACAACCCCCTCCCCCACCCCCAACCCCCACCACCCCACTATTATCAAAATAGAGAAAATGACCAAAATGGTGCTTTTACCAAATAGATAACATAAATTCTTGATTTATTTACCCCATCAATCCCCGGTTATTACTCTCTCGGTCTAACAATAGTTGTTCACTATCGACTTTGTAAATTTTTTAAGAAATTATGAATAGAAGGGTAATTTTACTTTATCACCCTTTGAATAAAATAAATACAATGTTTTGAAAAATGTAATAGGAAAATGACTATAATTAATGATAAGGGTAAATTAGGAACTAAGTGTAAAATTATCCATTGATTTCATAAAGTGAACAAGTAGTGTTGGACATCCTAAAATAGTATAGTGGACAAGTATAATTGGACGGAGAGAGTATATGTTTTAGTTTGGAGTATACTTATCCATCACCCTTCGTATTAGAGGAGTCGTGAAATACACAAAAATTACGAAAGAAAAAAAAACTTTTTAAATTATAGATGTTTGTGAGATAAGGAAAAATAGACAAATTAAAAATTAAATTATTACTAAATACATTAACATATCTATTTTTTTATCCCGACTAAAAAAGAAACATATCACAGATATTGGGACACAAGGAGTAATAACTTTTAAAATAATATTTCTTCCGTTTTAAATTATTGTAGATATTTGATAATTAAATAAAAGAAAACTTTTGAATTTTGTGAATTTAAATTAAAAATATGTCAAATATATCAAAAATACCCTTTAATCTTGTAGTCTTTAAACATATGACATGAAAAATTGAAATTAAAGAATTGCTAAAAAAGAAAAAAGTCATTCTTTCTAATACGAACTAAAAAAAAAGTCAAACGAATTGAAATGAAACTATTAACTATATTATTCGATAACATGCGTTAAAAGTAGTTATTCACCCATTTGTCTACTTCTACTAAAATCTGCATATACTCTACCCACTTGTTTTCTTTTTTATTCCCGGGGCGGTGGCATTCTTGAATGAGGTCTATCAGAATCAAATTAGCACTTCTCAGATATGTGTCTGATTTCATTGGTTATGTTATTGTTCGGATATATTAAAATAGCAAAGTAATACTTCCCCAATTGATCCAAAAAATAGCAAAGTAATACTTCCCAATTGATCCAAATCATAAGTTTTCCAACATCATAATATTTATCATTTCAACATATTAATTAGAGAAATATCTATTTTTCCAAGAATATTTTAGGTTCTCCACAAATGCATAATCAATCATGAGGACTGAACAAATGACAAGGACACACAATTCAGCCAGCAACCATTCCTGTTGGCGCCTATGTTGTGGGTACTCTCCAAAAATGCTGCCGCATCCACACCAGATCCTTCAAAATGCACTACTTATGAAGAATCCGACATGCACCTCACAACATTAATGGAGAATCCGAGCAATGTGTCGCTCCAATGCAACCACAACAAGATACTATTACAAGAACTGCTCCAATACCAATAAACCAATATATGAACCTGCAAAATGACAAATAGGTCAATTAGTTTTCCAGAGAACGCGTTCAAATCCAACCAACTGAACATTGGAGCAAGAAATTCAAAACTTGGAGAAGCAGCAAAACACCAAATACGAGTCATTGAAAGGAAGACCAATCTTGTCAATTCTATAATCTTTATGAATCATGCAGTCAAGTTCTGAGAACTCAAACCGACTCAAAACTAAAAGACACATTATGGAGTAAAGGAACAAACAAACAGGTGAAGACCATATATAAGTTGTCAGAAACTCAATGGGCGAATTCTTAGAGCACATTCGCATTAAACAGGGAGATGGTAGAAAAACATTCTGCGGGCAAAGACAGATCGACAGGGAACAGACCACTCAAGGAGCAATATGATATTGCCAATATCCCAAGATTTTCAGTTTTGCAACAGCAGAAGTGCATTAGTCTCCACAAGGATAGGACATACCTTTGAAAGGAAGGTGTAGTGACTGTGAAAGGGAGGAAAATGAGCCAATTTTTGCAAGTCGATGAAGGATGTCAAGGGCTGAAAGCAGAACCAAAAAAACTGAATTGAAGGAACAGAAATCCGGAATTTTCCCCATAAAATCAGGTTACAAGGTATTCTCCCAAAGTAATAGGCAACATCATGTATGGCCTAGAAAGTTGATATGAAGAAACAAAGCCCCTTACAAGGTTAAATGCTTCACGTGGCTAGTGGCAAGAGAGACGTGTTTGACTCAACACAACTTATGAAGAATAGGAATGATAGTCTGTTATATCCTCTGTGTAGAAGGTAATGAAGATGCAAGGCACTTATATTCACACATTGCAAGTTTACAGCTCAGATTTGGTACATGTTGAGCTGTAGTGACGCAAGTCGAAAACTCAGAAAAAACTTTGGAAAAAGGTAGGACTTCAATAGCTCCAGGACACTTTGGAAGTACTGTTACCACTACCAGCAATTGTTTAGTGGATGGCTTTGAAAGAACGGAAACAAATTTCTTGCAAGAATCATTTGTTCATTCACTGTAAAGCAGCTTCAAAATTGTGGAATATGTTTTTGTGTATACTAGGGGTTAGCTAGGTGATGCCAAAGACAACCATGGAGCTCCTTAATAGCTGGGCAAGAATTGGCAACAGAGGGAAAAGTGAAGATTGGTGGAAGACTATTCCAGCCTGTATATGGTGGACTCTATGGAAAGAAAGGAATGCTAGGTGTTTTGAAGGACAAAATGATAGTTTTCAGAAGACAAAAATGAAATGCTCAAGTTTTTTATTTTTTTGGTGTAAGCAAGAGTTGGTAGGGGAAAGCATAGAGATGGTCGAATTTATAGGAAACTTGTAATTTTGTATGTCTTTTTGAGGGTGTGCCCAACACCCTGTGGGATGTAAGTTTCCAATTCATCATCCCTTGGATGATGAATTTTTTGTGAATACAAAGTTACCCTTATCTCAAAAAAAAATCTCGCAAGAACAAAAATGTACAGGACATTGAGAGAATGATAAGTTCCCCCAGTTCATTTTAAACAAACTAAATTTTTCTTATAACTTAATTGCTTATCAAAAACTATGTCAATTACTCATAATAAGGAACTTGGGGGACTTCCACATTTAAATTACGCTTAACATGTTGCAATGTATTTACGCTTATCTTCTTGTGTTTGAACTCTGAAGTTTATTTCAGTTTCTGGTGTGACCGTGATGAGCCTGTTCTGCGAACCCACACATAAACAAAGTTGACATCATATAATAAAATGCCTGACGATCTAACTACAGACCTAGCTATTAGAATAGATTACAGGAAGCACAATTCTTTTATGACGACAAGAGCCTTTAAATTTACCTCTTTGATCATAATTTCCCTGTACTAAAGATTTCCAGAGAACCTGGTTCAAGAGAGTTGATGAGAGTTAAATTTTTATTTATCTAAGAAAAAGAGAAATGCCCTTATTTTATTCCTCCTGATTCCCTAACTATAAATTCCACTGTTTCTTGATCCCATTTGGCACATTTGCACAGGAACTAGTGAAGAAAATTAAAACATACGATATCACAAAACTCAACATAATAAACCTAATTACCTACTCAACGTGTAGAGCATTGAGACCCAAAAGCAAGTTGCCTTGCTTAGGTAAGTAAGCAACATTGGGAGTCTTAACCAAGGTAAAAGGTACCTCCCTTGACACCTCGATTCTCCTGAGCTCAATCAAACGCATCCCAGAAGCTGCAGTAGCATCTGAAATCAACTTAGCCGACTCACTTTCTCCTTCGGCCTTGATAATCGCTGCTCTCTTCTCTTTCTCAGCCTTCATCACGACGAACTTTGAGCTTTAAATCTTAATTTTGCAGTACCCTGAGTAAGCAATAAAATGTATCATGTAACTAGCTGACAACATTTGTTGAGTCATTTCTTTGGAAAGGAAGGAAAGTAGATATCTAGGACACACAAGGGTTTTCATAGACTCATTAGGACTAATGGCCTAAGTGGCGCAGACTCTTCACTTTCGATGCCGCACCCGTGTCGGATTCTCCAAAAATACACTACTTTTGGCGAATCCTACACGCACCCCTTGACATTTATGAAGAGTCCGAGCAACATAGCTAATGGCCGATTGACCTGCCTTATGGTATTTCATTTCCTCCATGCATCTTCTTCTCTACTAGCCAAAAAGGCAACAAGGTTCATAAGGCTTAAATCGAAAAGAGAGAAATGAAGCACCCACTTTTTAAAAATGAACTCCACTACTCATGGCGTTACAAAAATATCAAATATTTATAAATTTAGTATTGTATTGATCAAATACAACTAAAATAACTACTTTTTGTATTCAACATACAATAATGCCGATGCTAATGCTACTCCTCAAAGTTGAGAATCAAAGAACTGACTGTTTTTTAGTAGGATCACTTTTGTGTATCATTGCTTGAAGCACACACTTCTACGAAACGCATGGTTTCACCTGTGAAGCAATAATCCATTGATTCACAAAGCGACGAAATGATTATCTTTAATACACTGGATGATTGAATGTCCCCTTAAACAGAAATACCTTTTGAGACAAATACAGATGCTCTGTTAATCTTTGCATATATATAGATGCTATTACTAATTTACCACATTTATCAAAGTTTATGCTTGCAACATTTGAGCTAAATGAAAACCTTCATTTATTGTAATTTGCAATCCAACAAAACATTCTATCACAATTAAGACATCTCATTAAGATTACTATTAAAACATACTTGATAAAATTTAATAGGCAATCCATTGCCTTTTTTTTTAGTATAACCCTTTGGTATCCGGAAACTATTGGCCCGATTAATCCAGATCCCACCTCATTGGGTTATTTATGGGGGGGGGGGGGGGGGACACAAAAAACCAAGAATTTCTCATCCCCAAAG
>JAJONR010008249.1:0-39529 GCA_029582245.1 Solanum etuberosum
TATATATATATATATATATATATATAAATGTATCTTTTAATTTTACCTTATTTTATATTTATGTTCTTCAACTTTAGGTGTGCATAAGTAGACAATTAAATATGTATAAAGTTAAACAAGTAGACATATGAGTTCTATACGACATAATACACGTAGAACGCCACATAGAACTTAAATTGTCATATAGAATGTCAAATAGAATATATGTGTCTATTTGTTCAATTTTTTATTTTATTTTTTACCAAAAAAAGTGTTTACTGATGCACACATAAAATTGGAAGGCATAAATGTAAACTAAAGCTAAATTAAATAACATATTTATATATTATGCAAATAATAAATACGGTCACAATTAATAATTTAAATTCTTAAAATAAAACGTCAATGTTTTTTTGTGAACTATCCACCCCTTTTCGTATAAAATTTGGTGAGAGCACTTTGCGTAGTGGTCAGCAGTCAAAAGACACACGAGAATTGTCCTAAATTTAAAGAAAGGATTGAGATGCAATATCTGCCTATTGACTTTGTAATTATCCAAAGTTGACTCTTGACTCCCCTATGTAACCGCAGTATTAAAATTAAATACAATATATTATTTTTTTAGTTAAAAAAAAAGTTTTAAGAACAGAGAATTATTATAAGTTACTTTATAAGCACACCTTGATGACTTATCGTTTTATAAACTACTCGAGAACAATAGAAATCCACTCATAAAAATATTTGTCACACGTTTACCATAAAGATAAGAAAGAAAATTAATATTGTATATATATAAAGACACCAGGACCAAATTAAGCACGTCTAATTTTTCTAATTATAAATTTCAACGGTCTTCCCATCTAGAAAAACATTATACGTAATCAATGAAGTCTGCAATATTTATGTTAGATACCTACCAACTTTTACACAAGGATCCATATTGTATATTGTATTTTTCTTGTCAAGAAATAATAACAAGATGGTTAGTCAAGCCTCTTGTCTATATGTGCGGCAGAGGCGTAGCCAGAATTTAGGAGTTTGGTTTTCTAAATTTTAGAACGAGAGAATGCTTTGTTGATAATGGTTTTCGAACCTATAACAAATGTGTGAAAAACATTTACACCGCCCTTCCTTACCACTGAACTGTCAATCAATTTTGTTACGAATTCACAAGTTAATATACATATATATTTATTTAATTTTCTAATACAAATAGAGGCTCTACGAAAAGTTAGTGGGTTCATCCGAACCTATGAACACCCACCTAGCTCCGCCTCTGATGCGCGGTCTTAATTTAATTTATAATTATTTTTAATACAAAACATGAATTTATATGTAAGAATAGTGATGGCGGACGAGTAAGGGCGCAAGGCATAGATATATCTAATATATATATTACTACTCTGTCCTATTGTAGCTGTCGATTTATCTCTTCTTATGTTTAATAAAAAATTAATAGAAGATATAATTTATTATGCTACTCTTATTTCATAAAAATAAATCAAAATAATTATTAATTTTAATTATAAATTTTAAAATAATAATTATTTTAAAATAATATTTTCAAATTAAAGTGACTATTAATTAATTTGAGACGAAGGAAGTATTAGAATTCAAAAGGTAAAAACATAAAAGAGGAGCGCAAAACCTTACCTCCTCATAAATTAATCACTCACGAAAAGAAATTAAAGAGGTATTATAAAATCAATAAGAAAGACTTAAATGATTTTTCCGTAGCAGCTATGTACATTATATACTTCTGAGTTTTACAATTTGCAATTTGTTACCTTAATCTTAATGATATAAAATTAGTAAGAATAATTGAATCACGCTATGTACCTTAAAATATATGAAAATTGTATACATCAAAAGTATACCATGAACATATATACTGTATACTCCTATGTCCCAAAATACTAACCGCCAATTATGTTCAACAAAGACAAAAGACAATGATCTAACATTTGCAACTCAATATTCATGAAAGTTAAAACAGGCGGTGACTTAAACAAAGTGGCACATAATTTTATACAAAATTATGATTCTTATATCCAATAATTAATTCCTATAAACATATAATATCAAGAATTTTAATTTCCCTTACCTTGTATCTTCCCTAATTATATTTTGTATCTAAAATATATTATTTCTTCTATCACAAAGAGGATAATAAACTATCCAAATAATCACTTCCAAGATCCTCAAACTCTAGGATATCCAAGTCATTAAAAAGATCCTCCTCCATGCTTCTCATAATTTTCTTCTCCATAGGCAATTGATTAATTTCATCCAATTTTTCATACATGTTCCAATCCCTTGATACCCTTTTCCTTGAATTATATTGACTTGATGATGAAAAGGTCCATTCTTTTTCATAAGGACAATTAGATATTCCCATGGCTTGAGCAACAATTTCATGTGGGAAATTTAAATAGGCCTTGGGACCTCTAATTCTCAAAGCCGCCTTGTCATAAGCCATGGCAGCTTCTTCAGCAGTATTAAATGTCCCTAGCCAAACCCTAGCTCCTTTTCTTGATGAATCCCTTATCTCAGCTGCGTATTTTCCCCATGGCCTCCTTCTTACCCCTCTATAATGCCGCGTATTATTAATTACCATCTTCTTCTCCTCCTTCTTCTCAACGTTGTTAACGTCTTCATCATCTTTGCTTGTTGATTCGTCGTTGAAATTTTTGTTGTCATGAGGAGGAATAATAATTCCATCAAGAATATCTTCCCAAGTTTCAGCTCCAATTGATATCCATCTTCCTAAGCTTGGCAATCTTTCAAGAATTGGGAGTTGTTCCCAATATTGTTCACAACATTCATTTGTCACCTTTTGAGAATTTTGATCATTCTTGGATATGAAGTTTGCCCAAACATTCTCTAGAATCTCTTCACATGCTACTTGATCTTGTTGTTGATTATTCTTTTCCACATGAGTAGTCATCTTTAAAGAATGTTTCATAAGAAAAAAAAAAATTTGTTGAAATTAAATTACCTAGAGGACTATTTATAATATAAGAGATAGCACTCTATCTTATAATGTGCAAGGCTAGCTTCTTGTTTAATAATGACTAGGAATTAAATAACAGCTCAGCAAATGGTTTAATCCAATTGATGAATTGGAAGACAGTAGGATACTTGTATTACAAATTATGACTAAGCTAAATTCAAGAATGTTACTAGAATTTAGACATGAAGAAAGGAGTTCACTTTACTGTTTTTAATATTTTCTTGTTGAATGCTTTGGTTATGACTAATCATTTTGTGTGTTGTTTGCTGAAAAAACTATTTTTTAATATTTATTTATTGTGAAATTCCCTTTTTTACTAAATGATTAATGAGATAACAAGCAAGTGAAGAGTATGAAAAAACTTGTTCAAGTTGATTTTTTTTCGTTTTTGATCGCAATAAGTCCACATCTAATTTAATTTTCTTAAACTTCTTAGTTAAGGAAGGAATGTTCACATTGAATCCCTAAATTGGTTTTAAAAGCCACCAATAAAACTTTTAAATAGGTGAAAACTTACTCTGTTCAGATCGAATCAATAGATACATGATATGTGTTTGTACAATACTAAAATTATAGTTAATTATATTATTATGTATTCTTACTTCATTAAATCACCGAACCAAGTTAATATAGTTTGATGTAAACATTCTGCGTGGATAAAATTTTCTCTTCCTCACTTAACCTCAAAGAACTAGAGATACCTTTGACATTTGTTTGCGTTGCTGGCTTATCAAGATTTTATTTGTGTATCCAGAAAAAAGCCATTTCTTGCGAAATACTCTTCAAAAAATACAAATTAATTGGCGGTTTAGTGGGAAACGAACTTTTTAAGTTTATTCCTACTGCCTTTTTTTCCATGGCTTTAAAGGTTTAAAGGTACTGTTCTTTTTCAAACCATTCCTGCTCAATGTACTAAAACTCTAATTGTATTTCCTTAATTTTTAAGTTAATAGTCAAAAACAAATTGTTACTATTATCTTTCGTGAGTTTCACACCTTATTTATCAGTTTTTTTTTCCTACTTGAACTATCATACCATTTATGTGTTAAAATATACCTCGAAGCTGATTAGATCAATTATCAGTTGTTCTGTTCTCCTACTTAGATTATTACCATCTACTCAATTAGGTGTGTTTTAGTACATATATAATATTAAAAAAATAAAATATTTAGTAGGTGATGGTTCAAATAGAGAAAAAGGGTACAACTGATAATTGGATATGAAATTAGCTCACAAAAATAGTGATTATTCATATGTATATTTGACCGTTATCTCTTAATCTTTCTATATTTCGTCATATACCATAAAACTTTTCATTATTTCTATCCCTCATTTATATCACCATCTCCGGATATTTTAGAATAGATTTAATTGGCAGATGGTGAGCAACGACCAGCTGCAAACATACTTTTTATTCATATATATATAATATATATATACTTACAGATTGAGTTAAGAAAATAAAATAGATTTTTGAATTTTGTGATTTTAAATTAAAAATATGTAAAATGTACTAAAATATTATTTAATTTTAATGTGTGAAAGTTGAAACTAAAGAGTTTCCTTAAAAGAAAAAAAATATTTTTTTTTAAAAAATGAACTAAAAATAAAATAAATTAAAACAAAGAAAATAATTATCTTTTCAAATATCTGATCGTGTAGATACACACGTGTATAGGTAGAATTTAATGTCCAAAGGTGCATCAATCCTAGATATATATTGAGTGGAGAGTACTCAATATTGTCCAATTATAATCATAATTTATTTTATACAAACTCATGCAATGAATGGATTATCCAATACTACTCCTATTTTTGTGGGACTTCGACATTTCGCCCCCTTAAAATACGACTTCTTTGTTTAATTGGTCCTCTTCTTCATCTTGGTTCAAAAGAAAGATAATGAAACACGGGATCACGAAAACAAGCCACACGCTTCTCCTCCGGACGGATATTCATTTTTATTTGTTCAGTATTTTAAAATAATTTTTTACTATTTTTTATTATCTTTAACATATCAAGTAAAATAATTTTTTTTCTCTATAATTTACTTACTTATTTTCAACTTATTTTTAAGACTAAAAATTACATACTAATTAATATAAATATTATGATAAAATATTCACATTAATTATTAATTCGGACGTGAAAATCTAAAGTAAATTCTAACACTTGATGGCAAAGCAAAATATTGAAAAGATGCTATTGCGACTGTTAACATTCGATGCATTTGATTAATAAAATACTACTAGCTCAATATTAAGTAATTGATAAGGAATGTTTTCACTATTACTACTCATTTTATAACTTTCTTTCGTTAGTACTAGTATTTTTTTTTCTCCTTATTTTCTTTTCATGTGTAACTGCTGTACTTGGTATTGCTTATATATACTTACATATCGTGATCATTTTTTCATCTTGGTGGTAGATGGGCGTGGTATGTTGAATTTGGACAGGATAAAAATGACTAGTCGAGTAAAATGAGTTATAATTTTATCCTTCCGTATTTAAAGTGAGTAATTCAAAATAAGGATGAATAATTAATGACGGAGATTAAATATCGCAAAGGTCACAAGATCTATCCTCCTTTTACCTATCTGGCCTATTATTTTTTATTTTAGCTAGTCAATTTTCTATAATAATATCTTCTTTTTTTAAAAAAAAATGAGTAAAAAAATATTCCTGTTCAAACGGGCATTTAATTTCTTGGATATGTCGTCTACAATGTACAAAAGGACGTAAGAGATATTTTTCATGTAAAGAAGTCAAGCTAAAAATAAAGGAAAAGAGAATCATAGCAATAATAAATAATATGATAATATGATTTAAAGAAAACAACATATAATAATAAAATTTAAAAATATGTTAGGCAGAGTATAATGATAACATAACAATATTGATAAGGAAAACTAGACGCGACTTTCATATTTTTCTATCTAGGAACATGTTCTTAGTAAACTTCAACTATGTTATACATGTCTTGTTTAATCATCTCTCTCCAATACAAATTTAAAAGGTTAAATTCACAAATATCAGTTTTATTATATGTCAAAATCTCTTTAATTGTACTACATCTACTAGCTAAGTTTTTCTCGAAAGAACCAATACTGGACTTGACTATAACCCATTGTATATGCAATACTTCAACATGAGTTTAGACCTTTTAAACATAAAGTTAATTAGACATCAATGGTTAAAAAAACAAAAAAAAACAAAGGTCCACTGTAATTACTGCACCTACACAAAATAAGTATATATTACACACACAATTCCACTCAAAGTCCAATTTGTGTCACCTCTTTAATTTGTCTTCAAAGATTGGACCAAAAATGAGATGTTCTTGTCATGTCATGTTTCTTCGATATTCTCCAATGTTGCTATTCCTTATTTTCATCATCAGTAGTAACATTAAAGGTGAAACTGGACCATTAACAAAAAAGAATGTGCTAATTAAGCCCTTCAATAATACCATTTCAGCTATCTTTGTCTTTGGAGACTCCACAGTTGACCCTGGCAACAACAACTGCAGAGCCACTGTTACAAAGAGCAATTTTCCTCCCTATGGAAGGGACTTTGTCAACCACATTCCCACAGGAAGATTCACCAATGGCCGCCTCGTCACTGATATGACGGGTACATTTGTTCTAACTCTTATCCTTTTGTTCCAATTTATATGATTAGACACCAAATTTAAAACAAGTTATAGGTACATATTATTGTGCTTGCAAATTAATCTTCTGATTAAGAAGAGTAAAATGAGAATTTTTAAGTTATATAAGTGTGACATATTCTATTTTGGACAGACTAAAAAATAAAAGTGTGAAACATAAAATATTTACAAGGGTCACAAGAAGAACAAATAAACAAAAATTTTGGTGTTCTTTTTATCTTTTGTCTTTAATAACGTAACCATGTTGTTTGGAACAGCTTCATATATAGGACTCAAAGAATTCGTGCCACCATATTTGGATCCAATACTTAGCTTGGAGGAGCTGATGACTGGCGTTAGTTTCGCCTCCGGTGGCTCTGGCTTTGACCCTCTCACCGCTCAAATAAGCGTATCTCTCTCTCAATGAATTCTACACTATCGCGATTTACTTAACTTACATATACTGATGAGAATTCTACAATATTGATTTATTTCAATTTATTGCACTAGTTTAGATGACCAACTGATAGTTATTCGATCGGTCTATAAAAGTTAAAATCATTCGACCATAGATTTATCATCAGCTTTATAAATTTATTACTGGGGGTAATCAACACGTTATCAAAATTGTGCATAATAACAAGACAAAATGTACTACTAGTACAAATTAATTAGTGCAAAATACACACACATGCACTGGATTTTTCTTTCTTAAGCAAATTGCTCTATCACACATTTTTAAGTAAAATTTTAATTAAAGGTGTTTTTTTCATAAAAATTACTTTAGTAATGTAATTATATAATACTAAGGATAGTATGGGGAAAAAAATTCAATAAAATTTTCTTAGTTTACTAAAATGGACAGGTTAAATAAAACATCTACTTTTACTATAGGAGACAAAGTAAAATAAGTACATTTTAAGTAGCTTTCGAGTGAGGTCTATCAAAATGCATCAACATAAATGTAAAAGATCAGGTTAAATTTATATTAGTTCTTGCTTTTATTTAACATTAATGAGTCTAGTAGAAAACAGTAGTAATATGGTTTTACTATATATATTTTCCAGGCGTTACAATTTTGAATGTAAACTTTAGCAGTTAATAGAATTAAGCTGTTCTTTTTCCTACAAGTACTGTTTTGACATTGGTAAGATTATATACACATAGCCGGAGTTATGTTGCATAGTGACAGAGTTAGGAATTCAAATAACAAAATTCATCAAAAAAAAATCGAAAAAAATTCAACCACGAATAAAATGATTCTCGAAATTTGTTTTACTACTGTACAAATTAAGACTTTTATTAGTCCATAAATTTATATTGACATATATATATATTTGTGGCAGGGCGTAATTCCATTGGAACAGCAGCTAGAATATTTTAAAGAGTACAAAATAAGAGTTGAAAATGAGATTGGGGAAGAAAAAACAAAATTGTTAATAAGTAAAGCAATGTTCCTTATAAGTGCTGGCACAAATGATTTTGTTATCAATTATTGTAACACCCAATTGAGAAGACACTCTAACACACTCCCTGCCTACCAGCAGTTCTTGCTACAACTAACTCAACAGTTTCTCAAGGTAAAGTCTCTTTCAACTAAAATTTTAAAATAAATTATGTTCTATATATACTCACTATACAAAAAAATATTTTAACAAATGAATTACTTACAAATCATTTTTATAACAAGTATTAACTTATGATAAATAAAAATAGTCATTAGTCTGTTACACACGCATATTAAAGTGTTAAAACTCACATAACACTTTTGTCACGTGTTCAGATTCTCAACTGAAACATATTATAATTTTAGTGTCTAAATGAAATTTATAAAAATTGGGTTTAACGATTGTAGAATGTATTCCTCCCTAGATTATATCACTCCACATCAATTTATTATGAAGCATCATATCATTGTGTTAAATGTGTGTTTGGTACGAAGGAAAGTATGTCTTTCATGAAAAATATCTTTTCTTCGTAAAGAAAATGTAAGTAGTTTTCTTACTTATTTTCTTGATTTCTCATCCTAAGTATATATATTTTCAATGTTGAATTGATTTAGGATTTAATGGCTGAGGGAGCTCGAGTCATCGGAATAGTAGGGTTACCGCCGATGGGGTGTTTACCGGTGGTGATCACGATGAAGACGGCCGGCAGCCCATTGCAACCACGTCAATGTATCGATTCATATTCCGACGTAGGAAAAGAGTATAATCAGCTTCTCCAAAATATGTTAAAAAATATGAATGCTTGTGGAACAAAAATAATATATGCTGATATATACAATCCTTTATATGACATGGTACAAAATCCCAACAAGTATGGTGAGTGACCAAAATTTAATATATATTTTTTTTTTGTTTTAAGTAAAAAAATAAATCTGATTAATTAATAATTGTATGTATCTTACCATTTTTATAGGTTTTAATAACGTCTACTCTGGTTGTTGTGGAACTGGGCTTTTCGAGCTTGCACTTTTGTGCAATCCAAATTCACTTGTTTGCATTAATGCTTCGGAATATATTTTCTGGGACGCAGTCCATCCAACTCAAGCTACGTATTATAATTTGTTCCATTCTCTGCGTCCCACCGTTGATGTTATGCTTAAGTTATAAAAAAAGTATGTCGTTGTGGGGTAGATGTGTTTGATGATTAATTGGATATTGTTGTTTATGAAATATTTTATGTTGGATTTAAATAAGATGTGAATTGAGAAATGAGAATTGAGATTTTGATTTACTATTCTGAATACAGACATAACATGATAGAATTAGATTAGATGTAAGATATAATAAGCTTTATCCTATTGTTAGATGGAATACTTTTTCTTTATTTCAAAACATAAATTGAAACTTAGAACAATAATTATTTTTCAACTATAAAAACTTAAAAACTAGGCTAAACACCCTTAATGTTTAAACTTGTCCTTAAATTTTATTTTGGCACTCTAACTCAATCTTGTTCCATTTTAAACCCTTCAACTACAATTTTCACGCATCATTTATACACAAAATTGCCCAACGTGAGGAAGCCCACTCTGGAAAAAGCCCAAGTGTAATCATTGGATGATTTAATTTATACTTTTTATATTTTTCAAGATAAAAGTGAAATAATTCAAACTCTTAATTTATGTTTCTTGAAAAAAAAAATCGAGTACATAATGACATCCATAAACTAAAGTCACAAGGTCGATAGCCTAGGTAATTCTGTAATGTCCGCATAAGGTTGGCTCAAGTGGTGGAACGCACAATTACTACTTCTAAAACAAATTAAAGCTATTAATGATATTCTTGCAAGTAAAAAGTACACATTTTAAAAAGCTGATAATAGAAGGAAACCACACGTTCGAAAGTTTCCAATAGCATAAGCTAAGTTCCCTACATGCTAATTAATCTCGAATAATCAAGCCACAAAGCATAGAGGAAAACATGACTACAAACTATTGGTAGGAAACAAGTAACAATAATTAACAAAATGATTAAAAAGAAAAAGAAGATTATTAGTCGAGTAAATCAACATTAATAGCTTTAAGAGCTTCATTAGCCATAATCTTATGCATTTTCTCAGAAGGATGAACAGCGTCCCAGAACACAAACGTTGTTCGATCACCACAAGTTTTCAACCCCTTACAACTCTCTCCATACTCTACTGTTCCTGTCCCACAGCACCCCTTACTTGTCTCTGTAAAACCTGTTCCATTATATTTATAATTCATTAGCAACATATATAATATCCATATGAAATACGAAATATATTTTCACGTTATATAAATATTTTTTGTTTACTTATCAAATATCAGAATCTATGTGAGATAATAATGACTGCAGAATATTTTTTGGAATACAAAGAGTAGATGTGACAAATGAGCGAATTGAGTTGAATTTATACAGGTCAAGATGGGTTGAGATAATAAACAGGTGGATTATTGATTCGTCCAAAAATTACTTGGGTGGGTCAAAACCTAACCCGCCCAATTCTTACTGAGTTTTAATTGTTTATTTATTTTTTCATAATTTTTAGTATCTAATACAACTAATTAACATATCAAATAAAAAAAATGTTCTTCTTGAAAAAAAAATTAACAACTTTTTATAAGTCAATTTATATTGGATATAAGCGCAAATTTTAATGGACTGAAATGATTGAGCTAAATGAATGGATCAATAATAAACTTGTGTGAATTGGACGGATCATGATTTTATGATATATATTGTCACCTCTGATTAAGAACAATAAACGTAGATTTCTTACCGAATTTTTGGGGATTTTGGACAGCTTCCAGAATGATGCTATAAATATCAATGTAGGCAACTTTAATCCCAAATAATCTTTTAAGTGCTTGCAATTCTCTTTTGATTTTGAGATTGAAAGAGAAAGCAACTTTGTTCAAATCATCATCGCATTTGGTTTCATCATCTCGAATGGTTCTAATAAGTGGTTCACACCCGAGAGGAGGAACTCCAACCACGGCTAATCTTCTTGCTCCTTGACTATGAATTATCTGTCGAAAATAGAAAAATTTACTGTCAATTTATATAACTTAAATTCGTAAGTATTAAGCCATTATAAATCTTGAACATGTACAGGTAACTATAGAAATTTTTCTAAGGGGGCGGATATACTAAATTAGAATCAATAAACAAACTGCATGTTGATTTTGTTTTCACGGTATGTTATGTTTTTGGAAATAACAATTGAAATTCTACTAAGGGGGTGGATATACTAAATTATATTTTGGTAAAACTTTAATTAAAAAATGAATTGAAAAGGCAATTACCGTAAATATAATTTCCAAGAGAACACATTTCTTTTTTTATGCCTTACGTACCCCACGCTTTGAATCTTTAGTGGGACTAGGCAGCTGGAACAGGTAACGTATGTACGTACAAGTCATTTTAATTCCACCAACCAAACTTTGCTGAATTTAATTATATCATTACTTCAAATAGAATATCAACAAGTTTGGTTGCATATAATTGAATTGGTTTTGGATCCTACCCCAACAATGGTGGATCTTTTTACTAAAAAAATAATAATCTAGAAAAGGGGAAATAATGCATGTAATTGCATCCGAGACTGCGGTCAATGAAATATCTAAATTTTGATAGATTGAATTATGAATTACTTTATACTTATGTTGAAGAAGAAATAATAGTATTTGGTGAAAGAATTGAGATGTATATAAGATGTCGACCGATTAAAAAGAAAAAGAGAGAGAGAGGGGGTACCTTGACGTGAGTAAACAAGGAACGGATCAAGAAGTTCTGATACTGTTCCACTGTGTATTGCATAGAACGTATAACTTCCAGAAAGTAATTTTGTAGGAAGTCATTAGTGCCCATACTTATTATATATAGTGCATTTTTCATAGTTTCTCTTGCTTTATCAACTCCCACCATTTGGCTCAAGTGGATTTCATAGTGCCTCAGATACTCCCTTTGCTTCGCTAGTGTCATTGCATTCTGATTTTTCAGAAAAAAAACAAACATATAAGGCCAAAATGTTAAACAAAAACACTAAAACGGACTAAGTTTATTTTAAAAATAAAATAAAATTGGGGGTAGGGAAAGGGGATCACAGGTGAGGAATCGACCAACTGAGATATTAAGATTTCTCAAACCAACTTCAAGATTGAAGGTTCGAGTCACCAATAGAGCAAAAAAGGTGAGAGCTCGTACGAAGATGTTAAAAGATAATTTTAGAAAAAGAACGTACCGAGAAATTGGCAGTGAGATCATCATAACCAGAGCCAGCTGAAGCGAAACTAATGCCGTGTAGCATATCCACCTTGTTTATTTGTGGGTCTAGAAACGCTCTGGTCATGTTTACGTAACCAAGTGCCTCCGCTGTAAAACCATTATTTTACTTCAGAGACTCTTTCTGTTCAACTGATTAATATATTTAGACAGGTAGACTTTCATAATATTAATAAGATCAGTTTTAACTTTTTTACGGTTAAAAAAATTGTTAGTGGAGAATATATTTGAGATGAAAAATAATTAGAGAAGATTTTCATGGATCAAAAGGTAAATTAATATTCTATTGTCAAATTAAACAAAGTGGAGGCACATTGTTCATGAGTCAAGCATAACAATCACATAAAACAACAATATGGTGATCTAGTATCACTATTTTACAAATTTGTAGGAAAAAAAGAATTAATTCACTACCAAAAAATAAAAATAAAAATAAAAATTAACTACGAAATTTGTCGTGAAGAGATCGAATAGTAGCAAGATTGAGTAAGTAATTACCAATGAAGTCTGTGGCAAGTTTGCCATTAGAGAACCTGCCAGTAGGTTGAGAATTAAAAAGGTCCATCCCATAAGGCAAGTAATTAGCCTTGTTTATAGTAGAAAGATGGTTGTTATTTCCAGGATCTACACTTGAATCTCCAAACACCAACAAACATGTTACATTGTTTTTGGCTGCCAATTTCCTCAGCACAGCTACTTCAATGCCTTGTACTACAGCATTATGATCATGTAACACTACCAGAGCCAGAAACAGGACAATCAGAAGCCTCATCATTTTCACACACTTAATTCAACGATAGAGCACGTAAAATATGTAAGTTGTGTAGGCTATAAAGGTGAACTAGCTCTACTCGTCCTTATATAGAGTTAATTAAATTAAAGGGACTTTAATATTGTTAGGTCGATCGATTAGCTAGCTAGCTAGCATAAGACGTTTGTATGATTCATCATGTGGCAAAAATAACTGGCTGACATACATGAATATTTACGTTCAATTTCACACACATTAATTTGATTTTATAACACTATGGTTTGCATGTAATATTACAACTTTTTAAAGGTTCTATTTACTAGTCACTTTTAATTACTTTTTTTTTTAACACCCATTAAAAAAATTAATAATAATCTCAATTATTCTCTCCGTTTTATATTACTTTAACTCATATTTATTAACTTAACTTATGCCCCTTAAAAAAACTTTAATATGATTAGAGGTGTATTTTATTAAATACCTTATTAATGATATTTTGCAACTCTAAATTTGACTACTAATACTATTTTATGTAGTTATTTAATATTAAAGGGTAATATGAAAAAATAATAATAGTTTAACTTTCTTAATTTTGCTAAAATTGATAAGTAATTCGATTCCTCCGGCTCATATTCGTTGTCTACTTTATCCTTTACACATCCCTTAGAAAATCATAAATATAAGAAAAGTAATTTACTAATTTACCCTCTTAAGATTTTTTTTAACTTTATAAACTCGTTTACAATTTCAAAAAGAATTAATTGTAAGAATAAAAAAAAAAAAATATAGTCAATTCTATCTTAATTTTTTAAATTGACAAATAAAATGAGACAACTAATTTTGATAATATTACACAAAAATAAAGTAAAATAAAATGAAGGAGTGACAAGTAAATATAGCGCACTAGTCCCCTTCCCTACCTCTTCGACCCCGTGCCAAAACACAAAGGACAGCAAAGTAAAAGGCTTTATCTGTAATTAGTTGGGTTAAGCCCTTGATTTCAAATCAATTGTCATGTGACAATTAATAAGCGGTGGTACATCTCATAAATTTTTCAGCCAACCTTGAACAAGATTAATGGCCCAGCTGGTCTTCATGTCTCATAGTGTGTCTACAACAAAATTATATAATTGGTCAAAGTAGAAGCAAATAATTCAAATTTTATTAAAATTTGTGATTTAAGATTTATCACACTATCATTGACTATTAACAAAATCACCAAGTCACGCGAGTAGTTGTAAGTTGTAACGCTTAGCTAACATTATCTGTCCATTTGCTATACAGAAATCATAATTTGCCTTCTGTTATTTCTAATGAAATCTCAAAACGTATTTCATTTGAGTCGTGCTATTAATTTTTGTATTCATTGTTATCGAATAATATATTCTCATTTTATTTCTTTGAAACTATTATATTTACGAGAACTCAAATTAGCGAAAATTCAAACTCCAAACCATAAAATCAGCGTCATCAATCATCATATCATGTTAATGAAGATACTTAAAATGCATGGCAGTTCAGATAATACTTATGAAATACCAAAGATTCTAAAACTATTTTAGTTTGTTAATTGTAGCAATGTGTTTGCACATGGTAACTTACAACAAGTGTATTTCATTTGGGATTGCTCCACCTTTAATCAAAGGTCTATGATTTGAGCCCTAGGTAAGGAGAAAATTATGTTAGGAGCATTATCCCTGAATGAGTCTTGCATTGCGGATCCAAAATTAGCCGGGACTCCAATGCCGAGCATCGAATCGAATAGGAAAACAAAAAAAAAGAAGTGTATTTCAAATAGGTTAGACGATTAATTAAAAGCTTGAAAAGTAGGTATATTTCAACTTCTATAGTTGACAATTGGTGTTAGCATCCATTACTTTGGGCAAACAGAGTGGGTCAGCTAGGACTAGTTAGTACGTTTCTTACTACAATCAAACATAAATGAAATTTGAATTGCTACTCCGTGAATCTCCAAGAAGTGTGTGGATGTTTTATTTTCCAGCAGGAAGGAATGGAGTATCACGGTGTCCGCAAGCATGGGTGCACCTCGAGTACGAGCTTCTTGGGTACATGTTTCATACTTCCATGAACATTGGTGCTCGATAATTTTTACTCACCAATAAATATTTGAATAAAAGGAAATTACCCTAGTGTTTTTGCTAGCTAGAATTTGATTAGGCTTTATTGATTATGCTAACTCTAAGGTGCAAGAATTGGAGTTTTGTGTACTATATTAGGCATTAACTATTAATAAGGTGTTATACTGCTAATTAGCTACATCACCACACCTTTCTCGATCATCAAGACATTAACTAAATAAGTTGAGATCCATTTAAGTATGAGAAAATGGACAATAAAGTGTATGACTTACATTTGGAAAATGGAATGATGGACAACAAAATACATTTGGGATTTTATTGCAAATGTTAATTACCTCTCGCAAAAACCTTTTTGAACCCCACGATAAATCGCTCATGTAACTATGGTGTTTTAAGTGAGATCCAAAATTTAAAGTTTATTTAATTAAGAAAAATAGCTATGACATAATTTTGAGAAACAATTAGGTTATTTTATCCCCTTCAGATCTCACCTATATAGTATAACTATATGAATTTATAGTTAGCTAAAAGAACAAACTACCTACTAACACAACATTCACAGTTATATGTAGATAGAAATGTATACTCTCATAATTTAACTCTAACCGTTGACAAGCGACAATCATTATCTACTTAGAATCCTAAGAAATCATTTATTTACAAATGATTAAAAAACGATCGAAAAGAATCAAATATGTCCATGTATATAACATCAATCCGTGGTAGTCTAGTTGGTTAGGATATTCGGCTTTCACTTGAAAGATCCGGGTTTAAGTCCCGGCAACATAATTTTTTTTTCTTTGTTTTTTTTTTTCTCAAACCTTTTTTTGTTCCTTTTTTCCTCAAACTTTTCTGTGATCCAGTGACAAGCCTGTGACAGATGCCAGGACGAAAGACCAATGAAGTTAAATGATTATAAGTTATAAATTCTGAATCACCGCATCACAGTGGCGGGAAAAAAACCATAGAGGCATCAGGAGTGCGTGAGTCCACTCGGTTTTTTTCTAGGGTTTTGAAATGCGAAAGAAAATCGAAGGAGAATGGAAAAGCGAAAGAGAGGAGGAAGCAACAATGGAGGAATTGAAGAGAACACAATGGCAATTCTCGATACTTCTGGTTTCAATAGAGATTCTCACCACCGCCATGACGACAGTACGCTTTTAGTTTCTTTCTTCTTTTGTTCTTTTAATTTCTTCACCTGTTTTCTTCTTCGATTGATATATTGAAAAAAAAATCGCAGGTCTTGCTTTTCTAGAAGCTGTTCGCTCTGCTTCATTGCTACCAGAAAATGGAACACCGCCTACTAGGTATTTTACCCTCTTTTTCTCTGTTTGTAATGGCTGATGTTGTATGATTATGATTTTCTGTAAATTTATATAAATAGAACTATATAGATGTATACACACACTGCGTATGCGTTTGTGTGTGTTTGGAGAATTGTACGGATAGTGGAGAATGCCTAGCTGCTTTGGTTGATTGGTATGCGTACTTGATATTCTTGCTGTATCAGAAGTTTAAGATCTCAATGAAGATTTTGAGGAAAAATGGAGTTCAAACCTTGTTAATTGCAAATGAAGAACAACTAACTACACAAATTCTTTAGGTCTCAGTTATCCCTAAAAGTAGTGTCCTCTTGTATATCTGGTCTGTTTGCTCTTACTTCCCATCTTTGATTGGTTCAGTATTAAGTTCCTTTGCAGGGTGTTACAGAAGTTGTTGGTATATACTCATTTGCGCACATTGTTTTAGCATCATAAAAGATGATACATTTTACTTCTGCTGTCCGGCTACTGAAGCTTTAAACCAGCTTGTCCTTTTCCCCTTTCCATTTTCTAATTATTTTTCTTTCTTTTGTCATAAGAAATACATGATACTCTTGTTATTGTGGTTTGTTGCAAGTCTTTAATTTAGTCAATTGACTTTATTAATGCAGAGTTCCTTATTACATCTACTGGTTGATATATAGTCTCTCTCTCTTTGTCTACTGATAAGGAAAGAATGCATTCTTTACCAATTTGCATGAACTTACATTCTAGTCTTAAATGGTTGTTTTTCTGTAAGCTCTTGGAGTGCATAGAACTTCTCCCTTTGTATAAATGATTGTGAAAACATCTTTTTGTCTAGGACTTTTGCCTTTTTATGTTGCTTGTATAAGTACTTGGTACTATGATCATTGGGGGAACAATACCTAATCCCAAAGATGCATCTTTGTTCAGTTTTTGTGGCAATATAACCTTTTGCTTACTCGTCAAAAAGAAAAAGCAAAGAAGAAACCTTTGTTGCATACTTGCAATGTAGTTGGCATGAATGATTTCCTCCCCCTCCCCCATCTTAAATGTGTGTCAGTTTAGCTTTCAAGTTACCACATAATGTTTGATAAAAAAAAAAGGTTACCACATAAGGTTCCTATTATCTGATATCACGGATATGCTGGAATAGCACGATGCGTGAAGCGATTTTCCAAATTTTGAAGGAAGAGACTTCACTTGAGCTAATAATGGGAAGTTATCAACTTCTAAATGAGTTGGATAAGGTAAGAGCTTGCCTTATTCCTTAAGTTTAACTTTTTATATTATTACTACTGCATTTGACTTTCTTACTTGGGATGGATTTTCTTTTGAGCCTAGCGATTTCCTAGGGTGTGCTTGCCCAAAATGGAGGAGCAAGCATCATGCCTGCCACCAACCATTCTCAATGAACCTGTTGTAGTTGAAGAGGTATCTCCATCCTCTCACAGCTGAAGACCCAGTTGTTCACAGACACAGTTGTTTTCTCAATATTGACTTCAATAATGATCGGCTACTCTATGTCAGGCCTGGTGTCCATTTACTCTAGGATTGGATAGGGACGATGAAATAAATAAAGGTTCAAGTGGATCAATGGACCCCTTGGTAAGTCAGACTGTATGTGATGGCTACATCACACATTTACACCAATTTCCTATGTGTATTTTACTGAACTTTATTATTCCTCTCACATGTATTTCGGTAGTGTTAATCTTTCTGGTGATTTTAGGGCTTTCATTCACTAATACAAGAACTTGGGGAAATGATCAACCAGAGGTCAAAAGCATTAGAAACAAAGGTCAGTCACCATATTGAAGCTTTCTTTCAATCTCTATGCCTTACAATATTATATGTTGTTCCTTTATTATCATAGCGTATCAGCTCATATATCAGCAGACATGACAATTTCAGCTATACTTAATAGTTGTTTGGCCAAGCTTCTACTATTTACATATTTGGAGAAGTGATTTTTTCTCAGAAGTATTTTTAGAGAGTAGCAGTTTGTGTTTAGCTAATGAATTTCAGGAACACTTTTGCTAATATTAGAGTAGTAATTTGTAATTTTTCTAGGTTCCAAAAGTGCTTTTTTAGCTTGTATAAATTAACTTTTGTTACATCTCAAAAACACATATTTTTTCCTAAAAGCTTGGCCAAACACCTCAACTCTCTAAAATAGGCATTTTTGCTTATTTTGAAAAAAAGAAGCACTTTTGGCTCTCCCGAAGCTTGGCCTAATAGGCTATTAGTCAGGTAACCGGGTTCTTTTGGCCCATATTGTCATTTTCAGAATTTCCTTGATTTATGAGAAGATGTAATCATTTCCTTGAGCATATAAGAAGTATGTAAGTTATTTGCCTTTCATATGTTTTCGTTGGAGCAGTATCTCGGGGTGAGGATTTAGTAATTAACCAAGTGCTAGAATGTGCAGTTAGCTTATGGCCATCTTTGTCCAGTGTGCATTTTTAATTGAGCATTAGATCTGAATGTATTGACATATCAAATTCCTTTGTGGATGTACATTTAATGGAACAGTCCTCTGACAATCTTGACTAATAAGATAATTTTATGAGTCGATTATGTAATTATTTCTTTAAGAGTAATAAGATAATTCACAGGTCAATTTTGTATTTATATCTTTTGTCAGCCAGTTGGCTTGTGATTTGCATATTGTCATTGTTGAAGAATTCTCCTGCCTTTGTATCTTCATCAAATAGTCTGACAAGACCTATTGCAGATATTAAGGAAGATGCTACTACTTCACTATCTTGTCAATGTGCTTGAAGGAGACTTTGTGCCTCGTAACAAAGCATTCAAAGGTAATGATTTTCAGAGAATTCTAGTTTTCATTTAGTCTCATGCACCTTAAGAGGTCTTCTCGAAACCATCATTAAAAGGTTCATCTTGCAGAAAAGATGAGTTGGACCCTTTTGCGGGATTCATTGCTCAACATGCTTCTGGTATGTTTTCATTTTCAAATGTCACCATTATTATTTGTCTGTAATATTGCTACTTAGAAGTGTGAGTTTACTGAGGTATGCTTAGGATGGCACTTCTTATTTGTCTTCCTCTCATTGTTCAGGGGTCAAGAAAAATAATCTATAAAAGCTTAGTCAAGGACTGCCTGTCGGTTATATGCGATGTGTTCTCTGACTTAAATGATAAATCTGAGTCCTCCTCTGATGTGGATTCAGTGGCACCTCCTTCAAACGAGATATCACATAATTGCATTGCTGCTTTTGCACTAGCTTTACCTGAACTCAAACGGTCTACTTGTATCTATCTGAAGAAGCTCCTGAGAATGGTGGATTCCTGAGCTATTACTCTTTAAAATATATGTTTGACCAATTCTAACTGTGACTTGTTTCACAATTAGATGATGGAGCTGGATACATCACGGAATGTGGCAGATGTTCAAGGCCTTACCACCAGAGCTGATGGTGTGAGGTATTTTGTTGAATGAATTATTTTACTTTAAATAAAACCATCAGATTGAGAAATCCAATTGATACCAGAGATAGTGCAGAACACCTGCTGCAGAGATCATTTTGGATGAACTCGCTTACAATTCTGATATGCTCTCCCCCTTTTTTCAGGTAATGTCCTTTCCTCTTAAGTAGGATAATGAGATGAAACTTATGTTTTTATTGGGACGATGTTAACATTTTATCTATATGGTCCCTGGAAATCTTATATCGCAAAAGCTAAATCAGATTTTGAGCTTTTGTTACCCTTCATGTTTCTTTGTCATTCTGATGCATCTTGCTTGTCAAGGAGAATGCTGCATAATATGATGAAATAATTTTCTGCAGGTCTTGGATGACCCTTGGTGGAAGCTAAAAATGATCATGCAGTACTTTCAGAAGTACATTCCTAAGGTAAATGCATTCTTCTATCATCGTGGCATATCTTAACTAATTTTTTAACCAACAATGGAAGTATCTTCACTTAATTCACCTGGTACGGAGTTTGTAGTGGAATGTAGGCTAGATACAAGGATTGGTCTTTGTTTTAGCTTATTGAATATATTTTCATTATGAAGCTTAATATTTTGTTATTGGCCTCTTTTGTTATTGTCGTTCTGTTTTATTATGCTTTGATCTCTGTCTTATTTTCTTGGATCTTTGAAGCTGTCTAATGTTGTATACATTCTAAATAAGTCTTACTTGAGGAGTCCTCTGTAGATATTGACCATTAGACTCTTTTATTCGTGACATTGGCATACATCAAATGACTCCTTTCTCATTCTAGTATTCCATATACTTCCTAAATACAACTTACCGTTTGTGCTCTTTTAGGCTATGTTGTGCTGATCTCTTCATTTTGTTTTTGATGGCAGAAATGCAAAGTCGTCCATGCATGCATAGGAAAATCCTTGTCAAAATATTACCTTTAACCAGACTTATCATAAAAGATAACTATTTACTTTTAACCAGTCCGCCTGCCAATATCCTTTTGAATTTAATCATGAATTCCCTACAGATTTCTAGACTCTGATCAATGCATTGTTGAAGTACTAGGCATGATTGTGGAACCCTCTATTGCGTGGTGCTTTGATATTCAGGAGCTTTTGCTTTCAATTCAATCATAATCAAGAATTATGGATAGAGGTTGGACCCTAGATGCTTTATGGAAAATTTATATTGGGAATTAGGAAAATCTGGAGCATTAATTTTCCGAACCTCCTAGATGGGGAATGGTGTACAAGCAAGTTCCTTGGAGTGTTACAAAAGCCCTTTGTTTTGAACATTTTCAGCAAATTACTAGTTTGCATATCCTTTTCAGGAAATTCCAAAAGATCTATGCCCCAATTTTGTTTTTTGGTTCTGTTGGTTGTTTTCCTGTACCCTATATTAGTTGAGTTGTCATCTATCAAAAAACTTGCTCTATTTGGATTTCTCACCTTCTTTGTTTGATGTTGCCTGGTTTTAATACAGAGGTTACAAGCTAAGATTTTGAGAAATTAATACCACTTTAATGTACTTTATGTTGCAGTTTCCTGTTCGTACTAGGAGATCAAATTGTCCGGTGAATGATTCCACATTTGAAGGTGTTTTAAAGTGCTTCTCAAACAGCAGGAGCACAAAAAATATCATCAAGAAAATTGGAATGGATGTTGCTCAGCTGCTTCTTGGGCATGCCTTTTTGGTGATTAATCTTTCTTGCAAACCAATTTGTTTACTTCTAGGATATCCAATTTTGATTCCTTGGATAGTTCTTTCCCTCGAAGAATTTCGATAAGATGCTGCAAAAAGATCTTTGAGTTCAGTTATAGATAATCATTTTGATCTTTATCTCACTAGGATAAGTATTTCATCCTCTTATAGGCTTACTTGTCAGTATCAGTGGATTCTTCTGCTGAAAATGATGATTATGAAGAGATGGTGAAAGGAAGCTCTCTCACAGAAATCTGCAAGCACATAATAGCTGCTTTTACTTCTATCAGAAAAGAATACAAGTAAGATTCACTTGATGTATGTTGATTAGCCTTGCTTTCACCTGCTGAGGATATGCTGAATTTCCTTGGAAAAATTCTGCCGCCTTCTCACACATCTTTGAACAACCCATTGCACAAGCTTCACATAATGAAATAGGCACCTACTAACTTTTAGGTTCTCTGGGCAGAAATGTTCATTAGCACCTACAACATGACAATTGAAGTACCATATTTCTCTTCTTTTTGTGGATTTTGTATGAATCATGTTCCTCTTAGCAGTTTAGCTTCTTTAGGAAACATGATGCCTTACTTAGTTCCAACTTCCATATAGAGCTAAATTGGATGAGCAAAAAATTCAGAAATAAGATCAGAAGGGCACATCTAGTCGAGGAAATTTTGATTAGGTCTTACTTGGAGTAGTACTGTAGTTAGAAAAACAACTGGGTGAGACATAAGTCCTCTAAGAAATTAGAATTACTGGTATTTTAAACAATTGTTCAGATCTGGAAAAGAAAATGATTAAAGATGCAACTAGAGAGGATTATATGGTGATCTGCATCTATATTTCCTTCTGCCGCTTCTGAGGAACTGTTGAAAAAAATAATTTAGCTAGTAAGTGTGATTGGAAATAGTCTCTTTTCTTGCAATGCTGGCTTTCCTATCCTTACAGATTCGTGGTATTAGAACACAACTTCTTTTGATGCCTCAGATGATATACTAACGTGGGGAACTGTTGAAGTAAATTTAACATAAAAGCTTTTCTAGTTTCTAGCGCTGCACAAGTTAATAAGTTGACATATCATGATGCAGGAACACAGAAATTTTACTTTTGGGTAAAGAAGCGGTGTTTACAGCTGCAACCATTCTCTCAACCAAGTCATAGGAGAAACGGCAGTTACTATTTATTGTTCATAAGGTATATTTGGTCAAATGGGCTTAATTAGCAAAGCCCCCCTACCTGAAGTCGGCCAAATGATTTTTACACACAGCCAGTAGTGTGATCAAATGCTGATCAAGGTAACCTCAGTGAAAGCTACATTTGTGCCTTCCTTCTATGGTGATTGGTGAAATTTAACTCACCTCTATTTTGTAACGACACTATATGACAGCTAAATGGATTTGCATTTTTTTTTTATGCCTTCTGGTTTATGAACTGATTAAGGCACTCTTTAATAGCGAAAGGAACTGTCCTTTTTAGCTGAAGGAAAACCGAAAAAGTGCAACTCTAAGGAACTTGGTGTATCATGTATGAATATCCGTAGCTCTAAGCTATGCACTAATGCAAAAATGGGTCACTACAATGTTCATGTATCCTGTACAATGATAGTCATGAAAACACTGAACAGAACAAAATGGAAACAAACAATGAAACTTGTCTGATGAATTATTTGAAGCGTCATGTTCTCATGAGAGGTGTTGATGTGCTCTGTGGATAATATGCAGGATGTTCTCAAATAATTGTACTATCAAAGTAGGTTTGCAGCCACTTCAACAAGTGATAACAGCTATAAGCTGAAAGTTCATATTCATGACACTTTAATCCAAGTTTGAGAGTTAGGAGTATAATCCTGTATGAGTAATAAAATTCCACTTGTGTGTAACAGATTGTTTTTCTTTTCCCCTCTTTTGATTCCTTTCAGGTTTTGAGATTACTAAAATTTCATAAAATAATAACCCAACACTTCTTGGTGCCTACTTTTAGAACGCTAGATTTATCATTCAAATAGCAACAGAAGTGCTTTGGAATCACTTCCTCAATTGCTTCAGTCTCATTTTGACGGTTGTGCTGAGTCGAGATGCATCGTGACAGGCCCATCATTGACCAAGTTGACCTACCAAATTGAACAAATACCCAAGTCTGAGAACATCCTTCAGTTCAACAGAATTTTAAAGCTAAAAGAAATCATTCTTTCAGAGAACCTCACCTTCATTTTTGCTCCAAAGACACCATCTGCAATAAACAAAAAAATATAAATGGTCATCTCGCATTATACAATTTCTGTAATTTTAGCATTCTCAAAAGAACAGAACAAAACTAGAAGTGCAGAAGTTACTCCTGTGGATTCATTATTCACCGAGTAAGCTAGTAAGGCGTTTTGAAAGCATTTCAGTCTAATAGCTGAAGCTCTGGGGCTTAACTAAAGTGAGTAAACTAGTATGACCAGAAAATAAGACGATATAATACTTTAGACCTCATCAGTAAAAAACAAGAGCATCAAAGCCAGTCAATCTTTGACCACTGCACAGAGAAATATAACTTCTTTGCATATGCAGAGCAGAAGAACTATCTCAAGAGAACAGTCATACTAACGAAGACCTTTTTTTTTATTACTTACAGAGACTACAATATCTTCAAGAATTGGAGATTTTGAAAGAAAGCAGATATTAGTTCAGCTTTAAGATCTATGATACTGATCTATACTTGTGCCATTTTTCAAAACCAAGCAGATATAAGAGCCCTAACAATGAGATAGTTGACAGAGCAACACTGGATGCAAAACCAATAGCTTTATCCAGTGAGTAGTTATCAGATGTAATTACTATGACTGCATGGATGATGTTGAACACAACAATTTAAAAGCTTAGGCTTTTCAAAAGCTCATCCAAACACTTCAATTACTTGGAAGAATATCTCACAATGGCTGGAGAAATTTAGCCTTGTGTTCCAGATGTAATGATATACAAGTATTCTAGTCTGAGGAAACTATTACTTAATGTTCCTTCTCACAGCAGCAGGGGTTAGCTACTATATCACACAATTCCAGATTAGAACATATTCCAACAATACAACACTAAATTTCTTTAGTTCAAGGAAAACTTGTTAAGGGAGAATTAAGGCAAAAATATAGTATTAGCATTCTGTATTAGAACCTTTATGGTTAAGTTGTCAACATGTATTGTCTGCAAATGGAGTAAAGATAAGTAAGTAATCCGCATTGGGGGAGATGAGTGCCCCCAGAAAGCAAAATAGTTGTGCTGAAAGACTGGAACTGGTGCTGACTTGTTATGAAAGTAAGGTAGGAGTTCAGTCAAAAATATAGAAGCCATTCAGCAAAAGAACAAAGAGAGACAAAGAGCCGATATCCACTTTTATCTTTCCATAGGACTATTGATAACAGAAAAGGAGATCAAAACTGAGAATTCATGGAAAAAAGTTATTTACCTTTGACGGCATCCTGTTTGTAAGCTTTCTGGAATTTCTCAACCAGAGAGGCATAGAAGGGTTTTGCTTTCTCAGGAGGCATTGCGACATGAAAATCAGGCTTGTTTCCCTTCAAAATCCCATATATTGTAAACTGACTCACTGCACCATCCAGTAGAGACATACAAGTAAATCATTATACATCCTGATCAAAGTTTAACTTATTTCCCCATCATTGAGACAGTCAAAGCATCATCTTTAAGACTTAGACCACTGTGAGAACTTGTACAACAGATCAGTTACCTAATAGAACTTCATAATTCTTCTGAACTACCTGCCAATGGACAATAGAAGCTGACAAACTTCAGACTGAAGCAGTGACGTAAACCTAATTCTACACAGTAAATAATACATCTTTGGTCCAAGACATGAAATACTATCATTATTTACAAAGATGCATCAGAATCTCTGACAAGATATAAAAAGGCAATGATATTTTATACTCTGTGAATCCGCAATGCCTTAAAATAACTAACATGGTGACATTTCCGAATTAGTCTTAAGTAAAGATTTAAACAATAACTTCTTCATACATGTATTACTAGCGGGTCAAAGATCTTCTTCTATATCCTACTTTCTGCTTTTTGGACATTATCTTCCATGACAATGCCATTCAATTTTGGTTGAAATTTTTTCCTTAAATGTTTACCAACATATGTTTTCATGAAATGAGAAGTCTTTATGATGTTTGTTGTTGTTGTGTAATATGTGCCACATTTCTAGTTGGTATTTGGTAACACTCACATGGATAAACGTACTCCATCCATTCCAATAATCTAAACCCATTCGACTTGTGGAGTCTAAGAACAAAAAGTTCAATAGGTAATCACATGAGTTCAGTTGAAAAAGGAGGATCTTTGTCATTTTAAAAACTAGGCCAGCCTATTTCAAATTGACCAAAAAAATAGGTCTAATTAAATGGGAAAGAGAGGGTAAGGTCAATGGCACAAAGGGAGTAAAAGAAATGGCCCATTTACATTCTTTCTGAGTAGAAATGCAGTTCGTCTTATAGTTCAGTCTAAAGTTTGAGCGATGATTTTGTTTCAAAATTTGCAGTTCGTCTTATTGTTCAATCTCCTATCTTACGTAGAAACTCCAATAGAAGTTAAACAGCCGAATGCAAGCAATGAATTTTTAAAGCAAGAGATAGAAAAATTGAATACGCCATTACATTGCAAAGACGAACTTCTCATTTTCTTAACAAATGTAACCTCCAGCTAATAACATAGGGAGTAACTTATCCATTTTATCCTACTTCCTTTTACAGTTTATAAGGTAGCAACAAGTTCAATCAATCAGCTAGACCTAAATCCCAAACTAGTTGGTGTTGATGATATGAATGCTCTATATGTTCTGCTCTTTCTTTTCCTCTAATAAATTGGACATGGGATACTCTTATAATGCAGCCAAATGTTCATCTCATGAGATGAACTGTTCTATGTCAATGCTTATCAGTGGCATATCTTCTAAGAATCAACTAGCATAAGAGGTCAATTTTTTTACAAAATAATAAAGCATTGATTCAAGCAAAAATTTTCAGTCTCCAATCAGATAATTGGTTAGTAATGCTTAGGCAGTATATGGCTGTAAAAATCAGCACTCAGAAGGCACACATTATATCAGGCAAAAAATAAATATGCAATTCCATCATATAGCAACAAAAGCTCATGATGAAGGTGTTCACTCTACAGCAAGAAGCTTCACTATTACATGGACAAAATGGATAAATGAATGAGTTGATTTCTCATATGGTTACTCAACTAAGTAATAGTTATCATCTGAGAAAGTACTACTGAAATTTTAAAGTAACTATTTCCCTATCAAAATGACTATTCCAGTAAAACACCACCATACAAGATGAATCAGAGGGAGTAATGTTGTTAAAAAATTATTTAACTACCACAACAGAGAGTGAAATAGAGAGAAAATTACACTGTGATCCCACGTCTTTCCAGTTTCCTCATTTGGGAACAGTCTCATATTCAACACTTTCCGGCATCTGCAAAATTACATAAAGTAACAGAACCAAAAAAAAAAAACAAGGAAAAAATAAATTTGATTCAGAAAATATATATTTTCTATTAAGCATTTCAAAGTACTAATTTTTACCGTCACAGTTCACTTACATGTAGTCAGCATCGGAATCGACGTCTGATTCATGAAGCCCGACGAGAACCAGCAAGCCCGGCCCGATTGCTGATACCGTACGCCCCTCGACCTGAAAAAATAATTGGTATTATGCACTAGGTGAGCAATGAGCACTATTATTCTAGCTAGTATATATATACTTAATAAATAGAAGAAGAAAAAATCTTCCAAGGTTTCACCTCTACACTGGCTGAAGCAACACGCTGGACTACGGCCCTCATTTTTGGTTCTTCCGATTCAGAACTTCTTCGTCGCCGGCGAGACAAGTCAGGTGGAGCAATTATGGCGCAATGTAGCACACCCTTGCTGTTCTTATTCCTGGCGCAATTTAGCACGCACTCTAATTTTTTCCTTTAGTAAAACAGAAATAAAAGTATTTTTTTCTCAACTTTTGACTTGTACTAGTCGTTTATTTTTGGGAAAATTATTGAAATAGTCAAAATTATCAAAAAAATATATATATGAAAAAAATTTCTTTTTCCATAAATAATACATTTATTTGTCTGATTTTGACTTGTCACAAAGTTTGGAGTTTAATAAGAAATAAATTTTTGAATCTTGTAGTATTAAACGAAAGATTAAACATACAATACGCTTTTAAAATATATATATATATATATATATATATATATATATATATATTTTAAAGGATACAATAATTTTATTATTGGTAAAAAATGGGGGCCCTTAAATTTGGGGACTAAGACAAGTGCCTTATTTTCCGTTGCATAAACCCGCTGCCCCTTGTTTAGAGATTCCAACCATCCATCACAATCGATGTTTGTAATTTAACGTGCTTTAATTGGTTACTTATTATTTATTGTAAATTAAATTACCAATTAATATTATTAAATAAAATTAACTGCAATTTTAAATGATATGTTTGTGTCTACACTCTTTTACAATGTTAAAAACACTTTTTAATCCCCCCATTTCATTCATCTAATTGAGGAAGCCAAAAGAAAAATATATAAATGACAAAAAAAAAAAAGGAAAGTTTTTTTTCTTTTAATCTCAATTTCACTCTCAATTCTCCTCTGTCTTGGAGGAGATATCATAGATGTTTTCAAGCAGTACAAGATTCCTTCAACAAAATTAGAAGAAATAATCAAATAATAAAAATAAAAATAATTAGGTAAAATCAAATAATCCAAAAATCACACATGATGCATAGTGCAATCTTTTCTAAATTCCCCATGTTTTCTTCCCCTTTTGACCCCAATACCTCCCATTTTCTCCATAGCATCAGCAAAAGCTTGAAAAAACTTATGTTTATCCTTAGCCAATTCTTGAACCAATGGCTTAGTCCTAGGGTCCAAAGATAAAGCTTGATCAGAAGCCAATAATCCCAATTTAGCCTCCAAATTCCCATAATAAGCATTGTCAAATGAGAAAGGTGTTGTCACATCAAATGGTGCTACAATATCAACATTTCCACCAAATTGTGGACATGACATTTTTAGGGCCTTGAAAAGCCTAGGATCCATATAAGGGTCAGGTTTCTTGGTCCCTTTGTAGTTATAAATTCTGTTGACAAATTGCTTGCAATGTGCAAAACCTATTGTGTGTGCACCTGAGAGGACCACAAGGTCCTCTGAGGTAAGTCCTTTAGAGGAAAAAAGTTTTAAAAGTTGGTCCACTGTTGAATTTGATTGTGGAAGATTTTGGTGCACCCTTGATGCCTTTGATAACTTTCCATCCCATCTTCCTTTCTTCACTTCATAATAGGGTCCTCCAACCTATTCATCAAATCATGATAAAATTTTAAAACAAATACAAAAGGAATCAAAATTACTGAATTCTGACGAACCGTGATTCAAAATGGTATGATCACAAGTCAAAAGTTTGTTATTATCCCAAGAATTCATTTGGAGTCTTTAGGAATTATTATTACATTAAAATATGTAACTCACATGTCATTCTAAATCTATTTGATCAGGTGTGTTTTTTAACTGCCACTCCAATTGAGCAATCTTTACTGCAATTTGGTACTTTCTTGCCTACATATATATAGATGACTAATGTACTAATTGACAAAAGACAAAAGTATGACCTTTGTCTTGTTTATCATATCATGCCAATTGGACAGCTATAAATTTGAACTTTTTATGTGTCAAAAAATATATATATATATATATTATACTGTACGATTTTGGACTATTGCGTCCAATATATTAAACATTCGTCGAGAACCGTTTGATTCTTCTCTTAAAATTTGGATAATATGAGAAGGAGACGATATCGATGAAAAGAAAGAAGACCAAATGACTCACTTTTTTCTTTTTATTTAGACTTATTTTGTTGTGTCTTACGTGCAAAGTTTAGTACAAAAAGGAAAGGCTTTATTGAAGCAAAAATCTATAGGAAAATAAAAATAAAAACTATAGTCTATAGTGCCATTTAAATTATAGTAGACGACTTAACTTGTGTAGTATTTGAATTAGTAGACTTACATAGTGGACAAAATTTCTGGTAGCAATGGCAAGAATGTCTGCACAAGAAACAACGCCAGGACACTTGCTTTCTACAATAGCTTTGGCTTTATTTATGCCCTCAAATGCCTCTTTAGCTATATCCTTGTTATCTTCTGCATCTTTCTCTGCTAATTCTTTGCTTCCTGCTTTACTTGATATCAATATTGACCCATCACACCCCTGCATTCAACGATGAAGTTAATAAAAACCATATCATTTTGTTTCTTATAACAAGCGTGTCCGGGCAAACTTGGCACACCTCGACTATTTCACCATGTAATGGTACTCGGAGGTGGATGCACAATATTATTTACGAATTTAGCAGAACTCGGTAGCTTAGCTTAGACACTCAATATATAGTAAGAGATTTTATAAGATATGTACGGATATGTGAACCAATAAAGTTCAAATTTTGAATCCCCCTCTATAAGTATGGAATAATTTTATTCATCAAGACTGAGGACAAATGGAAGGAATTCACTTATAGTAGCATTTTTACACCTAGCTAGCACGTATAAAATTCAAATTATGGTGAAAAAAGCTACTAGTAGTAAATTATGACTTACTTCAACAAAGCAATCATGGAAAAAAAGGCGAATGGTAGCAGGGCCAGAGGCAGGGGCTTCTTTGAACATGTTAGAGGTTACAGAGCCAACGAGAGATTCAACTTGAGGGCATGATTTGGCATAGTAATTAACGGAGAGTTGTCGAAGCACCCGCCGGGCGGTTGCGTTGATCAATGGGGACTTGAGCAGAGAATTGGAGAAGGGTAAATTGATAAAGAAGAAACAGAAGAACATAAAAATGGTGGCAGGGGAAGAAAATGTGGGAGAAGAAGACATGGTTATTTGGTTTAGTGGCTACGACAAATAGGAAATTGTGGAGAAGTATATAGGAAAAAATCGAAAGGTGAGTGCTATAGACAGACAATAAGTAGCCATGTTCCAAAGAGGCATCATGGACCCGTGAGGAGATGCCCAATCAATAAATATTGGAATACATAAATAAATATGATGGGAGACATCAGGTGAATATATACTTCTCAGTCATTTTCTATTTTTTTTTCCTATTTCGTTACGGTAGTTGTGACCACTAACCAATGATTTTTATTTTATGACAGTGGTGTTGACGCGCACCTCAATTGATTTTACAGGGTACCTGCCATCTTCTACCGACAACAGGTACTAGGAAACTCTGTCCATCAAAGCTAGGATAAATGAGAAGAATTACCTAGCGTTTTTTGTCTCCGTTGTGTTCTGAATTTGAGACTTTAGAATTCTTAACTATTTCATTGACCACTACGCCACACCCTTGAGTGTCCAATGACCTATTACACTAGCATTTATTCAAATACGTAAATATTTATTTTACACCGGGGAAGGAAGAAAGGGAAAGGAAATGCTATGCTACCAGTGTGATTTAAACTCTTCACCTCAATTGTCAGTTCATCAGCCCTCAATTACTGCATTGGTAGTATACTATTTGCTCTTTTTTTTCTTGGATGGGGGGGGGGGGGTGTGGGGGGCGAGGGGCGGGGACAAAAGGGATGGAACCATCTGTTAAGTTGTACACTTGAAGAATCTTATGTTAAATTTAGTGAAGTAAAAAGGGTAAGTAAAAGGTTAAAGATGAGTGGAACAGTGACTAAGCTTTATGTCATAAAACACAAAATTTAACTGATTTGCTTTCTATGGTAAAGCAAAGAAAGGCAAAAAGTAAAAGGTAAGGTGTCTTTAGTCAAAACATGAAGAAATTCTAATAATATGTCCATGTTCACTAGTAACTTTTTCTCAATTTCTCTGTTCCATTATGCTTTCACCATTTCATTTTTATAATTAATAATATAACCAACACCAAAAGAAGAGGAAGCTAGACAAAACAAAAACTTAAGCAAAAGCAACTTGTATTTCAAGCAAAGAAATAGTTAAGCTCATGATTCTTCCTCTCTTTTCACTACCTAAAAAGCCAAAAGATAATGAGTCTTGGATCTGTTAATTTTGTGTTTGCTTTAGTGAAATTGTTTGTTATGAGAGAACCTAATTTTGTTTTAAAAAACAAAAGTATTTTTACAGCATAACATGTTTGGTTTGAAATGGGCCTAAATCCTAATTCCATGTAGATATGCAAATGGTGCTTCAAAGGAATATTCACAATAAAATGAAGCACCTAAGGCCTATCGCTCTCCTCTATGAAAAGGTTCTTCCGTAATCACTCTCAATAAGACATCCATTCCCCTTTCAAATGAAAAGAGAACTAGACTTTTCTCTTCATCATTGAAATCCGCCATTCAATCGCAGTGCGGTGCTCTCAAAAAGCTCAATCGCTCTCTCTTATTAGAAGAAGGAAGGGGCGCAACCCCACTCAGCTCGAAGAAGTAGCTCTTTCAACTAATCCATACTTTTCCTCTCCTTACAGTCAAGTGGCCCTTGTACGACCTAAACGTCAATGAAGTAGGTGAATGTCATCAGAAACAACGGTTCAAAAACAAAAGACGTTAGTTGATTTCTTACAATTTGTCTTGATGAGTAGAGAGATCCAGTAATACCCCATTTTATGAGAAAATATTCACCTCAAAAGGAATTCCATTTCAAGCCACACCTAAAGAAGATTTCTCGAAAGAACCTTTCTGAAGGTCAGATCACTTAAATGCATAGCATGTGCAAGTGCAATAAGAGACCTCACTTTCACACAAGTCAGCAGAGCACAGAAGATGCACTTTTTACTCTTTGTATTTAAAATTCAATCATCCCTTTGTTGATATCAGTGGCTTTCTACCAGAAATGAGCTCAGTAAAAGCTGTGGACCATGCACTTTCAGGCTTCACATTTCTCATGCCAAGCTTTAATTGTGGCCCTGAAAAAGGAGAATTTTTAAAAACTAAAAAGTCCCTTTCAAGTATAAATTTTTTGTTTACAAGTGAGTGACCACTTTGTGAGAGTACATAACATCCGAACTTTCATGTTGTCATAAACATTCCACTTTGCCTGTCCATGTGTTGGAATCCTATTCTACAATTTATAATTCTATCGGAACCTTTACATTTGGATTGATTCAGATTTCAGAGGAATCAATGGTTACCTACAAAAACTTAGTGCAGAAAACTGAAAACCTACATAGTCAAGTATTTTTTGACATTTTGTTACTCTGAATAATCCCACTTCAATCTGACCTTGAATTCCCCAATTCTATAGCAAGTTGAGGATGTTGGGAAGAGCCATCAAAAATTTGGGCAGCGTCTGAAGGACTCACTAAGTGCCACTTACGCGAATCAGCCCTCTCGTCTACCCCAAGACCTGCTGCCCGGGCAGACGCTACTCTCCTTAAAGTTACTGTAGGCTTGTCATTTTTGTTATACCGTATAATTCTAGCTGTCTTTGTCCAGAAACTTTGATCAGTTGATGGATGAACTATATTGTCACGAAATGCTCCAGTCAGTTGCCGGGATTTTCTGAATAAATGATACACATAAAATAGCAAACAGAGGGTAGATGTTGCACCAGAGACTAGGTATAAGCCCCAGAAGCTCCCAAGCGTGAGGCTTTCTGTTTCACCAGTAGGATCAACATTGTCACAATTCTTTGACAAAGCAAACCAATGTTCTTCCAAGCGGTTAAGTGTACCATCTTGTGTTAGAGTCAGTATGGCTTCAGATACATCATGAGCTAGCGGAGAGCCTTTCTGGAATGCCTGGTAACATCAATAAAGTTATGCAAATCAGAGATACAGACTATAAACAGAACTATGGGACCGATCATGGTTTTAAAAAGAGCAAATGGTGTTGTTATTTGTACTTACAAAGGCTAGTCCTCCAAATCTGTAATTAGGACCAGCTACAACATACTGGTTGCAATGCTCTCTAAGGAAAACCTTCTTATATGGGATTTCAAGAAAGGCGGCTTTGATGTTTCCATTTTCAAGTTCCTTTGGATAATCGTCCTGATTACTAATGTTCTTGATATTTTGAAGCTCCAGTACTTGCCTCAAATAATCCTTAACAAAGGAATCACCATCACATCCAACGGTTGCGTTAGTTCTCTTTATCCACCCAATATCTTTCACACTTGGTTCCAGTCTTGGAACAGTTAGCATTGATGTCAGAGAAGCTGTATAACTCGAGGTCAACACGAAGACCAGGAAAAGCCAAACCACTACTACAGTCTTCGTGTAGTTGCTTTTGATATTTTCCCCTGATTATCAGCCAAAGTAAAAAAGTTGTTATCTCCTTGCAAGTTTTACTGTTTAAACAAAGCTAATAAGCTTACATTATCGGAAAAAACGAATATTTCACGGAAACTTCATTTAGCATTAAAAATCACAAGTTATTCGATATCAAATAATATGTAGGATAGCAAAACTTACTGTGAGCAAAAAATAGTGAAGAGAATGTAAACCACAATGCAGTTCCAAGTTGATCTTTCCACCGGCCTCTAAATTCAGGATTGGACTGATGCTCCATGAACCAAACTACAAGCATTGTGTAAACTAAGACAGCACCTGTTGCTATCCACATGTTTCCAGTGAAAGGCTTCAAGAACATCCATGCCTTATTCGATCTATCAAACTTCACTGGAACCACCATGGTCAACCCTGACTCTGCAAATGGCTGTGTGAACTCTACATATTTTGTCCTTTCAGCTAATATCGTTATATCTCCAACGATAGCATCATATTTCTGACAGAAGGAGAAATATCAAAACATGAAAAAATAACACGAGTCCAAAGCAAAGCCTCAAGTACTAAATGGTTTTTTGCTTGGTATAACAAAGGGTACTGTGCCATAGAAAAGTAGGCGACAAGACGAAAAACTAGATAGTATTTAGGATATCGAAAACAAAATGCTTACCCCATTAAACACTTGCTGAACCAGATCAGGATATGAACCATCATATGGTTCAAATTCATAAGGTAGTGTATAATTTTTCTCCAAAATTTTTAGTACTTCTTTGAAAAGATCAATACAGAAACCAGTATACTTCATTTCATTTGTCTCAGCCACTGTTTCAACCTTTACAAATTTCTCGAAAGATGTTCTCCCTGGAACTCCAATAATCAATGGTTTTGAATCAGTAGGCATTGCCCACCCTTTCGGGACACGTTTCAATTCTCCAGGCCATTTTACCATACTAAACTTCATAATACGGGAACCATTAACCCCGATTATCTCCCCATTTTCAGCTTCAAGAACTTTCGTGAATCCAAACATTAATGACCAAAAGCCAAGTCCACTATACCTGTTTGCATCAACGTTTACAATCCTAAATGTTGGAGGGTGTGATAGTACTCCATTGACAAAACTAATATTGCCACTCAAACCTGTGAAATTGCTGGAAAGAATTCTGTTTTTCATCAACACTGAGTCATTGGAACTCTTTGTACCCAAACTGTTCACAGCCTTAGCAAAAGCTGTGATACTGTCAAATGCTTTTAGAGCATGAATTCCAGGCTCTGAGTGATCTTCCATAGGATATTCATACCGGAAAATCTTTTGAAATTGACCTTTAAAATGTCGGAAAGACTTAGTGGCTTCTGCATAGTGATTTTTGATTCCTAAAGCCCCTTGGATAGATGAAATAAAGGCTGTGTCAACAGAATCCAAGAGATCAGCAAGAGAATCTGCAAGTATCCAAGCTGAATCTCTTCCCATAAGTCCAATTTCCTTGGCTTCTTTAAACAGATGATTGGCAGTGGATACTGATGAGCGAAGAACAATAAACACCCTTGATTGTTTCTGTATTAACTTGACAACCTGTCGTCGAACAACCTCCCTAGGATCGGATAGAGAAGAGAATTGTGGAAGAATTAGTTGATGCTCTACTTCTACACCATGACCTTTAAGTGTTTCAGTTAGAACTGCAAGCATACTAGAATCACTATACATGTCATCTTCATAAATTACTATGACTTTCCTCCACTGGTAGGAGCTAACTACACTAGCTGTACAATTTATTTGGTCCAAGCTACTTGTAGTCATTTGCACCAAGAAAGGCCATTTAAGTTGCACCAATTCTGGTGTGTAGGAAGCTGTAACAAAAGAGATAATTGGAAGTTGATGCCTTTTCCCAATATCAGCAATTAAAGCAGTTTCTTCCCAAGTCTGCATGCCAATCACTATCATCTTTACATGGTTTTGTTCAACAAGCTCTTCAGCTGCACCACAATTGTAATAACAATTATGAAATGAGTTTAAGATAACTATAACTAAATCTCTGTGATAAACATTAACTACTAGTGTCTAGTAACATGTAAATCAAAGTATAAGCAAAAACAATCCTGGTATGAAAATTTGTATTGTTTTATTCAACATATGGTATGAAGTACAAAACCCTGCCTTATCATCTAATCCCCATATACCTTTATATTATGTTTGGTTTTCCTATTAAAATCCGCATAAGTGTGCGGATCTTATTACTGGAAACCAAACATAACTAATACGGTTATTATTTTATACTGGATAAAAGGTGGAACAAGTAATATCCCTACAATAGGTTGTCCCTATAAAACAATCCTTGTACTCTTTATTCACCATATAACAATAATCCATGTGTTATTTGTTCTTTTCTTTTTTTAAGAAGAAAAATTGGGGGTATAGGGGAAGGGAGAGGAAAATCGAACCCTCACCAACAAGTTGAAAGTTCACGTAGTCAATCAACTTGAGCTACTAAGATTCCCCAACGTACAAGCAATCCATGAACTATAATCGTTATGGATTTAGATTCGATACATCAAATCGATAAACGTCAAAAGAAAAATCAAGTATCAAATTACCTGTGAAGAAATCCTGAATTGTGTCCTTGCTGGTGTTCCTAAAATGAACTGTTATAAGCTGCTTGTTATTTCTTCTGTCATGGTTATAATTCTCAACTGCTATATTTATGGCAGTTTTCTGTTCCTTCCCTATACGAGAATTTAAGTCAATAATTGCACCTATTTCTATGGTTTCATTTGCAGTTGCTTTGACAGTTACAAGGGAGATAAATATACAGGCCTTGAGGATGAAAATTAACATAGGGAAGGGCTTAAAATTACTCATGATTTATTAACTTTTCTACTTTAGCTGAAAATATATCCTTCTATACAAAATTAACCACTATATATAATCCTATAATGTTATGTACTTGTCAAATGGTTTTTTCAGTTTACAGTTGACTTTACTATATGTCTGGTAGTTTAAATTGAAAAGTAAAAGGATGGTCATACTTTGCCTCCAAATTAAATTAAATTGAACCGTGTGGACTTGTAAAAGTATGAGAAATAGACTCATTATTTTTTCAAACTAGGGAATTTTAGTCGACATCAACATTAAAGAAAAATGCATAAATCTACCTTCTTTTTTCTGGGACCAAAGCAACCGGCTGACCGCTATCCTTTCAGAGTGAACCACATGTCCACCGATGTGCAATAGCTCGCAAACCATATATATAAGAGATGTAAATCACACAAAAAATATAAATCTCCTGAAGCTGACTGTCTTTACAATTTACTTCCACGTAATCGGCTTATTTTCCTTTTAGTCCTTTCCGAATTTAACTTTTTGTGCTACTTATCTTCTAGGCATTTGTTTATTATGATGACTTTCTTATGGGTAATATATACTTTTAAGAGGTATATGGAGTTGTAGAGACGATATTAGCATGCTTTTACTAAATAAATATTTTTGAAATTTCAATGAAAAAAAAAAGTACCTGGAAATCATCCATCCCAAAAGAATATTTTATGAATTTGAAATAGAAAAATTAAATTCATGTGGTCTATATCTGAAGTAAAAAAAATTGTACTATAAAAGTTACTTAGACCAAATAAAAAAATAATCTGGAATACCAGTTTCTCAAACTAAAGACCACATTAGTTTCTAATAGCTTATTTTAATGCTTCTATTTTGCACTAATTCATAATCTATGGTTCAAAGAGAAGCTTAGGTCAAAGTCAAACACCTTTAGGTGGCGTTATGGATTTGGTTTGATTTGCTTTGTGGAAGAATTGATTGTCAAACTGTGTTTGTAAAATATTTGAAAAATTGGATTAGTTTTTCATTATGTTTGGATTAAGTTGTACTGCAAATTAAAAGACAAAAAGTTCTGCATCATTTTTTATTTGAAAACCAAAATCATTTTAATTTAATATATAACTGAGTTTAATTGTTGAAAAGTATTTTGATATCAAACAAGAATGCTCTCTTTCTAGATGTACCGTATAGCCAAAGGAAAGAGAAAATTAAAAATTATATTATGTCAAGCATATAATTGTCAGAACGAATACATTGTCAAAAGAATAATATGCTGTAGTCAAGCAACTGTCCCAATCAAATGAATATTTCATAAGATATTCATATGCAAATACCAAGAAAAACTTAAATGTACATAAATAAAGAATTGTATAATACAATTAGCATAACTAACTATTGTAATGTGTCAATTTTTATGCACATAAGTATACCCTTGGATAGTTCGAAACGTTTCCTACGTAACTGTACGAGTGACAAAAAAAAAACTCTCAATAAAATGGTCACATGTATATATAATGCATTGATATTTTATAAATAGTATATAACTATGTATATATATAAAGTATAACTATACGTTATAGATGTATATACATCCATACATGTTGTTTATATACTATTTACATATACATATTCTTTTCAATCTCAACCAAGTCAAATCTCTTCTAAACAATTATAAATTTTAGATATGAGCTCACTTGATATTTTGAGAAATAATGAAATGATTCATGTTTACGGCATGTCGAATTTTAAAATTAAGATTTGAAACTTGAAATGGCTAATGAAGTCTTTTAATTCTGACTAATTCAAAATCTCTTCAAAGAAGTCCCAAATTTCGAACTCCTCTCGATGTTTCGATTCGTTTGATAAATTATTCATTCAAAATGACTTTTGTTTGCGGCACATCAAATTTTGAATTAAGCGCTTTAGGGGCTAATGGAGTCTTTCAATCCCGACCAACTCAAAATTTTCTCTTAATAGTTTCAAATTTTAGATATGAGCTCCTCTTCATGTATTGAGTTTTTCTGATATATTATTCACTCAAAATGATTTTCTTCTTTGACATGTCAAATTTTAAAATTGAATTTTGAAAAAGTTTTAATGGCTCAACGTGGAAGAAGGAGAAGGAAGGAAGAAAGGAGAAAATTTGACCCAATACATATTTTGTAAAGTATATTGTAAAGTATCTTCATTGATTTAGTTATAGAATATTAAGAAAAAAGACATTTATATATATAAGAATAAAAGAAAAGTATTAAAGGATTATTTTTCTATATAACAATAATCATAACCTAAGTCAGCTCCCCTTAGGAATAGTAAGTTAAGGCCTAGCCCCCTTGCTTGTACTTATTTTTATTGATATCTTTTTTTTTTTTTTAAAAAAAAAGCCGCTAAACGCTCTGTCTAGTGATAAATTTTCTCTAAAAAAAAAAACCCAAGTCAACTCGTAATTGTAACATCTCGCAAATTGAAATAACTAGGAAGAAGTTAAAAATTGGAAATAGCCATTTTTGGAAAGATTATAAAAATCTGGAAATTTTGTTAAGTATGTTAAGTTGAGTTTTGGCCAACTTCAAGCGACCATAACTCCTAGATCAGGATGAGTTAGGTGTGTTTCCAGATATCGTAGGAAAGATCTTGGAATAATCTTTCCAACGCCGCCAAGTTTGCGCGATTCCGAGTTCGTATGAGTGAGATATTTCCATTGGAAGTTGGGCTGTTCAAATAAGGAAAGTCCA
>JAJONR010008250.1:0-45632 GCA_029582245.1 Solanum etuberosum
GCAACTTTCAGGAACAGCCATGACCGGTTGAAAGGTTGCAAACTTTCATAAATGGTCGTATGGTTTCTGAAAGGTTGCAACCTTTCGGAAACAGTTCCTCTTGCCTATAAATACCAGTGATTCTTTAGACTTTTTACTTACGAAAATTTTTGATTTCTTCTTCTTCTTCTGCACAAATTTTCTTCTTGTAGTTTACTGCCGTTGAGTGGTTCGCTGACACCAGCGTTTTGGGTATCAATATACTGGTGATTGAGATCATTCTATCCTGGGAGGACATATTCCAAATCAAACCTCGGATACTAGAGGGGAATAATTTCCTTAAGGGGACACTGTGCATTCAGTGGGCTTGATGTTCTTTCCATTTTGTTTTTCCAGATTCTGGTACGTTGTTTCAGATTTTAGTTTTGTGAATTAATTTTTGTTCTTCTGTTTTTCACTGGTTCATTAAACTTTGGTAACTTTGTGTTTCTGCAAAGTTTGTTGTAATCAGTAGTACTGTTTTAAACACAGATTGAGCAACAGTTGGAAGAAAGGGTTATTCCACGTCAAAATATAAAATAGGAAGATGCTCAATATTTTTTCTAGTAAAGACAATAAAATAGAGTACTCTGCGTCTCTCGTCAAAGCTTCAAAAATATGAGATGTTCCTAGTTTTCAAAGCCCCCACGATGAATCGATAAGAATGCTCCAAGTGGTCTCTCGTCAAAGTTACAATGAAAATTAAAGTAACAAATTGTACCAATCAAAGTTACAATGAAAATTAAAGTAACAAATTGTACCAATCAAAGTTACAATGAAGGCGGAAAGTGATCGAAGCACCAAGTTGTTTCTTTTCAAATCCTCAATTGAAAAAGAATCAAATGACTCATAATTTCAATGCACCAAATTCAAAATACAGACGTTTGAAAAGAGTGTGCGAAGGTGTGAAATTGACATTCCAGACGAGTAATCAACTGAAAAAGTTAATCCATGTTGTCATGCGTTCTAAATATGTTATAAACTAAAAGATTCAAGAAATACACAATCTGGGCTGTTGACACTCAATTTTGACCCTCTCCAACATTTTTTCATTATCGAGCTTCTTCAAATTTTTTTTATATATATATATAACTATTTCAACTTACATCCGTTTCATTTTTAAAATTAATTGAACATGTAATTAAGTTCATTATTTTACTTTGTTAAGATTAAGAAGTTGAACTAATTATATTCTTGTTTCTAATTGGACCAACCCAACACTAGGTCCCAAAAGAATTTAAGTCAAATTTCAGATCAACTAGGCCCAAACACTATATATCTATTCTTTTCCCCTTGACGCTCCTCTCCCAACGGTAACCGTAAATGATTCTCCAAAGGGATAAATATATTTTTGTCAGAATTTGAATTCTCTCTGACAACGGCTGATTGATCTTGTTTTGAAACTTGAAATCTCCCGCTTAGTTGAACCCTAGAAAGATTTACTTGTTGTTTATAAATATCAGCCTTTGAAGAAGAAGCCCAATTTTTGGTTGAGAGTTAGAAAAAAAAGAGTTTTGAGAAGTTGCGTAAAAAGTTTCAGAAGTCTGGGCAAGGTGAAAGCCCATTGATAGTTCTTAATCGATGTTTGTATTTGGTTCGTTGGAGCTTGCCGTTCTCTGTGGTGGATTTCAAGCCTCGAGACCCACATTACTACTCTCGGAAAGGTAACACTCTCATTTTTCATTATGAACTAGAAATGTAGTTGTTTATTATATGTATTTAACTGTAACAGTGTCCAGGTCAATGAAATTACTACTTTGATTATTTTTTTTCCAACATTTCTACTGTTGGTCTTGATCCACATCATCTTCCATCGAGCTGGTGTCTCCACTAGCATCTACAGCTTCATCTAAGAGGATAATTGAAGTCTTATCTTTGCAAAATACTCCGGTTTAACATCTTTTCAGTAGTGTTCTCAAATGAAATATGAGGATCTTTACTCTTGCAAGTGTTGTCAGACACCACGGAAGGAGTGATACTCGATTTTGATGTCAATAAAAGAGGCTTAGCTCCTTTTCCATTTCACACTAACACACCCTTCAAAATCAAAGACTTGAATGATAACTAGGTTGCATTTGACTTAACAAGAGAAGAAGAGGACTTATTTTGATCTTGTGGCTGAAAATGACAAACTTCAGATGATTCATGAGTGTCGTAATGTGTTGGTTTATCTTAGCATTTTAATATTAATTTGCTATCTTTTTCTTACTTTTGGTTGCTGGTTAGGTGGCATTTCATTTGCTGCCGTTGGAACTCTTTTATTGCTGCATTACTCCATTATATTTTGGAGTTGGTGCTCATTCCAATTCCTTCAATAAGTTGAGCAGCAATCCGTTGAGAAATTAGCCATTGATGGCATTAGATACCCCTCACTTCATTTCACTCTTTATTCCTCCATTATATCTTGCAACCTATGTAACTCCCATTATCTTCCTATTCATTGCTAGGAAAACGTCTTCTAGTATAAATGGTGGTGGTCTTCATTTGGTTTAGAACATACAAGAAATTATAGAGTGCATAAAGTTTTTTATCAAAAATGAAAGTTCTTATTAGTTGAAGGGAGGTGTTCTATTTGTGGAGCTTTGGACTCAACTCTTGTCCAGAGTTATTGAGTTATATTTTGTGATTAGGCTGTTGTATCCTGGAGGGGACAAGTCAAGAAGGACTACTGCTGGACCGGTGAAAAACATTTGCTTCAGTAGGCTTGAATCTCATTAAAGAGAGCGAGATATCCGCGCCTCAGCCTGAAGAGATTTATTTCTTCATTTTTATTTTCAATTGTAATCTTGTAATTCTATTATATTGTAATTTTTCTCTAACATAATGTTTCAAACATTTTAAAATAATTTTGTTTTATTCCAAAAAGGTTTGTTCAATCAGTTTACCATCAATCTGCATATCTACAGGTTATTAAAGGCCCATCAGAATGTGGCGATATGATAACTGTTGAAGAACTATTTAGGCGAGTGCAGAAATCCCAAAGTTATACCAATTCTTGTAGTGTGCCGTTATATTATAATTTGATAAGGTTATCGGGAGATCTTGATTGAATCCAAATTGACGAATAAATCTATGAGGAATGCTGTAAGGCTGACAAGTTGGTCATCATGCCTAACAATGACATAACTCAAATGGAGACTAATGAAATAATCATTCCAAGCGCTAGACAATTTGCCGCTATCTATAATAGACAACTCTTCAGGCTAAAGCATTGACAAGTGGTGGAGATTGCAAATATCCACATCTTGAAATAGTCGTCGCCCATATGCAAGATCGAAGTATTTAACCATCTTCTCTTCATCAATTTTACACATACGAGCACCATTGTGATAACGGCTGGCCTAATAGTAAGTGTAAAATTAATCACCAATTCATCCCACAGACGTTTGTAAAACCAGTGCTAGATTATGCTTCTCCATAGCCTGAAAATACTCTTGTAAAATGACTCCAATTAGGGTCACGGAAAGTTCAAATAATTCCACCTGAAAGATGAAAGCATAGAAGAACCATGAAGAATTAAACAATCAATACACTCTAGAAACTCGAGGACCTGAGGAGAAATGAGAATAAATGTACCAACCTGTCGAATAATTTTGTAGAAGACATGAAGTATTCCTCTATACTGAAACAATCAAATGGATAGGTTGCTACTTTAGCATCATGAACAGCTCGAGCAGTTGTTGAAGGTTGTGTTGTCGAGAAGTCTAATGTAGCTTATAAGGGGTTCCATATTGGAAGATCCAATAATGCATATCATATGTTCAAGGCTTGCAATATTAACAAGATTTTGTAAGCAGATTCTCAAATTTAAGAAAGTTCAGTGTCTCGAAGATGGTAGATTCCCAAAAAATTGTTTGTTGCTATTGATTTAACTTCTAGCGAAGATCCAAACCATTCTCTGTATGCGTATAGATCTGAACCCGATGATTTCTCATTTGTATATATGTGTTAAAATCAATTTATAAGTACTAGAAGTGTATTATATGTGAACTAGGGTTATAAGGAACCTCTAGTACTAAGTCGAGTTCAAAATTTCCTTACTGATTGAGTTTTCTCATGATATCATGAAAGGGTCAACTTCAAATGATCATATCTCTTTGAATATGAAGAGTTAAGTGACCCACAACCTATCAAAACAAAGGTCTATGAGTCTTTTTCCAACGTCATTGATCGTTTATCAATTCAGTTCTGAATAGAAATTATGGTTGTTTTACTAGAACATGTGCGAATTGAAAAATTCAGCGACACCTGTCAATTTGGCGAAAAATCGGCAAATGGTTTGGTGTATCACCGAAGTGGAACGAAAACCTTCGGAAACTGTTAATTTTAGTGATTCAAAGACTCACTTTGACGATCCGCTGAATATTTTGGCGATGGAGCCTTCAAATAGCTGATTAGGGCGACGATATTCATTAAAAGGTCGTTTTCTTTGATTTTTCGAATCTTCTTACATTTCAAGAGGGGTATTCTTGCCTTTTTACCCTCTATTGACTTCCCCAACTCCATCTTATAACCTAATAACATTTGTATATATGAACCAATTCCCGCAATCCCTAATTCTCCTTCTCCCAAAGCTCAAGAACATCAAGAAAGGATTTTTTTCAATTTATTCCCAAGATCTAAAGACTCCAAGTTCAAGATTCTCTTCAAGAATCCTAGGGTTTTCAATCAACATCCTTTTATCTCCAAGAGCTTCATCGAAGGATTTCTTAAGTTCAAGCTATAAGGTTCCAAGCCCAAAAGATTTTTTCTGAAATTCAGGTGTGTGATATTTCATCAATGGGGTATCCTTTCACCCATTGAGTCCCAAAGAAAACTCAGTATTCAGTTATGCGAATTCCGTAAAACCTAGGGTTCTTATGATCAATATGAATTTAAATATATTTTAATTTCTTTTCGTTACCAGCCTATAAATACATGTTCTTCCATAAATTTCAGTATTTTTACTTAATTGTATTTTCATGAACCCTAAGGACAAATAAATTATATGCCTTTGGACTTGTGTCTTTTAAATTGCATGTCTCATTCAGAATACATGAACCTTTATGATTTGTTTTACATTCAAATTTTCAGCTCCACATGCATAATATACTTTTATATAAAGTGTTGATTACTTCAGTATCAGTATTTAAGAGCTCCGGCTCATAACAATAAAATACATGACATGAATGACATTTAGATATGTCATCAATGTTTTTGAACATTTTTTTCAAAAGTAAGTTCTCGATTAGTATGGTACCCAGAATGTCATCAATGATTGTTGATCCGTTTTCTTATAAAAGCAAAGTTCACCAGTAGTATGACAGTCAGGTATGAACAACATTATATATCAAGAGCTATAAGTTATGTTCAATTGGGAGTAGTATTTAGCATCGGATCGAACTAGAGTTAGTTTACCCAAGTCCCAAACTACGCACCATCATAGGTTTATGTAGCCCTCGATGTGTGCATGCTTCTAGTTTAGTGGTACTACGTCAGATCAAATCAGCCTTTATAACTTTGACAAAGTATATTGAGCCCTTTTCGATAGAGATTATACATCCAACTCCATGTTTAGTCACATGGTTATATGGAGATTTATTGATCAAATAACAAGCTCCATTGATTGCTTCAACTTAAAAATATTTGCTAACACATGAGTGTGAAACCATACTTCGTGCCCTTCTACAACACTATTTTATTGTGGTGTTCTAATATAAGTTGGGTGTCTCACTATTCCCTCTATGTTACATAAGTCATTGAACTTTAAGTTGTAAAATTTTAACTCATTGTCAGTTTAAAGATGCTTAACTTTTCTTTCGGTCAAACTCTCAATCATCGTCTTTCATTTAACAAATATTGAAATGCCTCATTTTATTGTGTTGAAAAAAATACACCCATACCATTCTTGAGTAATCGTCAATCAAATTCATAAGTACCGGATACACATAGGACGTGTGTGTTTATTTGTTCAATTTTATACAAATTTAATAGTCTATTTGTAAATACCCAAAGTTGAAGAACATAATTATTAAATGAGACCAAATTAAAGGATATATTTATGTAAGCATAATACATAAACATGACCCTTAACTCGGCGTCAACTGACAACTATGACCTTTAACTTTGGGTGTGCACAAGTAGACACTTAAACTTGTATAAATTTGAACAAATAAACACATTCATCCTACATGGCGTCCTATGTGTATTATGCTTTATAGGACACATGTGTCTACTTGTTCAATTTTATACAAGTTTAAGTGTCTAGTTGTGCACACTCAAAGTTGGAGGGCGTAGTTCTTCGTTGAAATCAAGTCAAGAGTTATGTTTATGTATTATGTCTTAAATTAACAATACAAATATATAGTTAACAACTATCCAAACAAGGTGTTTAGTAAACTAGCTTGGACTTTTGGTCTTCTTCTTTTTTTTCTTGTAAAGAAGAATCACTTAATATTGGGCTTTACAAACTAATGGATTTTCAATAGGCAAGATACATTGCCGGCCACATCTCCCTTGTCTTCCTCATCTTCCCAGTCACTCCGCACAGCTTCATCTTTTTCAAATACTCTGTTCCTCCATATCCATCTAAAACCTCAAACCCCATAAACCCTAAACTTCAAATTAATCCAGAAAGTTCCATTTTTTCATTCATGGCGTCGATCAATTTCAACCCATTCAACAATAACTGGTTCAACAAACCTTCAACACCATTTCAACCAATTAATCTTCTATCCCACTTTGATTCTCTAAAACCCCACCAATCTTCTCCGCCTTTTGCAGCTATTTCAAATCCATTTTCAAGAAAACCCAAATCAGCTCCTGAAAAACCAGGTCATTATCGGAAAATGCTGGACCAGTTCTATTGGGAATGTGAGACCCGACCCGACTTCCGACATGCTCCAGAAGTTGAGCGGATTATGAATGAGGATCCGATTTTTGAGAAAAAGGAGATCCCAACTAAGGAAGAGATTGAGGAGAATGAGAAGTGGTTCGCTGAGTTACGGGAAAGTCCAGTGGTTCAGTTCTTGCTCCAAGCTGAAGAAATTGCTGATAAAATCAATGACCTTGAACTTCAAGAGAATTCGGCTCCATTTCGGAAGGAAGATAAGAAACTGTGGCAGGTATTCGAAAAAACTACATTCTGTGTTGTTTGTATTTATTCTTAGCTCAATGACGTCGAAGTAGCAGAGAAAATAGTCTTATTTAGCCTGTTTAGAGATTTGTAGGTTAGTGAAAAATTTGCAGAATTTGTAGTGTTAGAGAATCCAATATTAAGCATCGAATGAAAAAAGGTCCAAAAGCAAAACTAGATATTGAGAATTAATTTGTTCATATAGTGAACCTGAATTAGCTTAGGATTGTTAGTTGTGGAACTTGTTTATTAGTAATGGAAGAAAAATGTGAAGTAGGAGTTGAAACTTAAATTTCATTAGTAATAAATTTTTATACCGCATTATGAATTCTAAAAATTAAATTCATTCAACAGTTCGAGTTTGAAGTTTGATGTATTGTTTTGTTTCTCAAATTAGTAAAAGCAACTATCTTGATATTTACTTCAGCAATACTAATATGATACAGTAACACGAAATGCAACATGATATAATTTATGTTTGACTATTGTGATTTAGCTTTTTTCTTGAGCTCTACCTCTAAGGTAGTGGTAAGGTCTGCGTACATTATATCCTTCCCATACCCTACTTTATGGGATTACATTGGCTATGTTGTTGTATTGTGATTTAGCTTTACAAGTGGCAGTCTTCTATTGGTTTCTAAAGGTAACATATGGCACATTTTAAAGTTCTTTTTCTATGATATGTTAAAAGTAAATCTATTTTGTTTAAGTCATAATTTTGGAAAAGAATTGAGTTCCATCAACAATAGATTTTTAAGATGATCATGGGTGTGGTTGTTTGGTATACCTTGGTAATTGTCTATGTCCATTCTATTTCAAGAATTTCCCAACTGAGATCGATTTATGTGAAGGCAGTGCCAAATGTCATTGGATTGGATGGGAGGCCAATGCCCAGAAAAGCCATAAAGACAAAGAAGGAATCAGATGATAAATTTTGGGATTTTGCAAGGCAGTTCTTTTTTGGGCTTTGGGGATTTCGTCAACGACCATACCCACCTGGAAGGCCCATTGATGCTGCACAGGCTATTGGATACAAAAGGCTTGAAAAGCGATATCATGATTGTAAGTTTGCTTACATTCATTCTACACTTAATATGCTCAAGATTATGGTATTCTTTCAATTATTGGCAAAATATTGTGCTCACTTGTCCTGTACACCTTGAATTGCTGAGGATCCTGGCTCCTTAAATTATGAATAATGGGATAATTAGGAAGAGTGCATAGGTTGGAGATTTTTATCTTGAATTAGCTGCTGGTACTGCTTTTCTTATAGATTTATTTAGTCATCTTGATGGACATTCTGCTCTTTTGATGCTTGCAAGTTTTGAGTAGTGTATATGTTGTCTTTGTTTCGATTTCTTTTGGACAGTAGGCATCTGGAGAAACAATTTTCTTGATTTCATTTGTAATTGACGACAAAAACAAGGAGTTCACTTGTTAGTTTATCAAGCATTCTTGTTATAATAATAGGTTTTAATGGTAGCACTGTGAAGTCAGAAATCCCTCATATCTGAGAGGGGGTAGAGCAAAAGTTGCTAAATCCCCTCTGGTAGAAGATCTTGGAGTGATGAAAACACACATTCTCTCATTTGATCTGAGTGTATATAATTGCAAAGAAAATGATACAAATTCCTACTGGCTGGCGAAGGGAAACTAAAACCTAGGAATTGTCGACATGCACCTAGTGGAAAATCACTATGATGGCACTGTTGTCTCTGCAACATATCATTCAAAAGGTTTACAGCTTATCTGTTATTCTCATAACTGTTTGTTTATATAGTTCCAACTAGAGTGTATGCTATAGCTTATCATGATAAGCTTATCTGTTAGTTCAGAGTGATCTGGTGCTATGTGTTAGTTATGTTCTTAATTATTTGTTATTAGTTCATCATGATTTACATTAATGTTTAATTTGAAGCTAAATAGCTTGCACTTTGGTAATCTGGTGCTATGCTGGTTACAACGAGACTGTCATACGCGTTGGTTTTGTTGTTTATCCTTATTTTTCAACTCCTGACTTTTGTTATAATGCTTGAATTCCAGTTATTATGAGAAGCGGTGGGTGGTTCTACAAGGATCGATTAGGTCGTTCGAGGGGACCTATGGAATTAATACAGCTCAAGACTGCTTGGGGTTCAGGAATCATTGATAAGCACACCTTCATTTGGGGTGAGGATATGGATGAATGGGCTCCCATCGGAATGGTATATGGTCTGGAAAAAGCAATTGCCACTTGGGAAGGTTTGTCTTTGCAAGTAATGCTCACAACATATCAAGATTACTCTGCGTATGAGTTAGTTTTTCAACTATAAATTAATCAGAAAAGAGAGGTTTTCTAGAAACCCTGGCATTCTGAAGCATATGCTCATATCAATTTAGTCAGTAAAACATAAATTACTCCCAGCAAGCATTTTAATTTTTTTTTTATGTATTCGTCTTCAGATGTATGTCAGCATGCTATGTTACCTTTGTGCTTATTCTGTAGTTTTGGTTTTGTTTCTCTCATTCCATGGAGGTTGAGGTCCATGTTGTCATATGATTGATCCCTTGCATTTATTTGGCTGAAGTGCAGTTAGACTAGGTGCTGCTGCTACTGCTCTCCTTCACAAACTACAGAAGGGTATACCTCCTTGGGTTCCTCTCAGAGGACATGAGCCGAAGACATATAAGCAGATGCAAGAAGAAGCTTATGAAAGTAGAAGGCGTGATTTGGCTGTGCTAGAAGCAAATGATGGTGTCTGGCCTGGTGTAAGGACTCCGAGTCATACCATGTTTCTTTGGGCTAGTGGCTCAGAGCTGACATCAATTTTGGAGGCTGACCACATGCCAAACAAATACATCCCAAACGATCTCAGGTATGTAGAATCATTTCATTTTGCAACATTTTTCTTTCTACTGTTGATGTCAGAAACTTATCGCCCATCCAGTGTTTTGGACGGCAATAGGTGACAAGGGTCTGCCTCGCCTTGTGGCGAGGCGAGCAGCGAGGCGCTCGCCTTTTGAGGCACCAATGAATAGCAAAAACTTAAAATATTTAATTGCATTTATAAATATCCAAAATCTCAATAACAATAACATATTAACAAATATTTCAATTCAAAAACTACTAGTAGATAGTAGATACTAAAAGTCTAGAAACTTGAATGACTCAATAATTCATAAGATAATTGACAAGCAATACTAGAACTCTAAAAAAACAGAGACTGCACACTGCTGAGTGCTGACAGAAATTAAAAAACAGAGCATGAAAGAAGAAGAAGAAGAAAGTGCTAAAACATACTTGATGAGTTAGCGAAGCAGAGGACTGAAGAAGAAAGAAGAAGAAGAAGAAGGTCGCGAAGCTGAACTGGAGAGAACAAAGGGAGAAAAGAGTTGTGTTTGTCCAAAACACCAAATAAACCCTAATATTGCCTTTTAATTATTAAATCAGGCCTGTTTTGCCTCTGTTGCCTCGCCACTTGCCTATTCTCGCCTTTTTGAGATTGCCTCACCTCACCGCTCGCCAAAGGCGATAAGGGGCTCGCCTTTCACAACCCTGCGCCCATCTCCATTTGTCAATACTATCAAGTGCAATGCTTGTTTGCAGTATGCTGTAGGATATGCATTCGTACAAATTATAACTAAAGAATTTTGAGGATGTTTACTTTATGGAAAGAGTTGTATATATTCTGTTCATCAACCAAAAAAAAAATGTAAGGCACTTTCAGATATGTATATTTCTGTTTCTGGTCTACAATGGCATCATGTGTATCATTTCATGGAAAGTATTGCAGTCGGCTGATCCATATTTTGACATTCACAGACAACAGTTTAGATTCCTTTAGCAAAATGGTCACACCAGGCCAATGCATATGTTATTACTAAGTTGGTGAAGAAGTATGCACGATCATTTGATCTTGCATTAACCAATTGTCATTGTATCTGTTCTGGAACACTATCAATTTCCTTATATCACTATTTTAATTTATGACTTTCTTTAGTTAAAGGCGAAAGAAAAGTTGCGTTAAAAAAGAAGATTGTCAGTTGTATCAACTACTTGAGTCCTTTTACAAAAGTTTCGTAGGTTGATTCATAATCTGATAACTGAGCTGGTCATTTACATGAAACAGGAAAGAACTAGAGAAGGTTATTCCTGGATTGAGGCCATGGGAGGTTCTAAGTGTTGAACAAGCCATGGATCAAATAACATATGGTGGTGAATGGTACCGCGAGCCTCTTGGTTCATACACAACAGGCCCTCCATATATTGCTGAATGGAATAAGGATGTCATTGTAAGTGCTCTATCCCAAGTTAGAACAAAGTTTCTTTTTTCGTATGTTGGTTGCTGAATTTGACTTTTGGCCTTTTTGTGATCTTGTGAAACACAAGTTTCTTTTTCGTATGTTGGTTGCGGAATTTGACTTTTGGCTTTTTGTGATCTTGTGGTGTGTATTTCGACAAGTTAGTGTCCATATATTACTACTTTTTGGTGCATTATTTCATATGTGGATTCATATGATTTTGATCTCCTAGTTTTAGATTAGAACTAGACAAGTTTTGATGTACCTTTAGGAAAGCTTTATCTCTATTTCACACACATTATTTATAATGCAAGGTCCTAGAATGAGTATTCTTCATGCTAATATTGCTCAATAAGGTCACATATTGACACTTTTTTCTTTCGACACACAGAGATTGTTTCAGATATTCCATGACCTCAGTGTCCGAGTCTACAACAAGCTGAACAGGACAGTTCCCGGTTTTGGTACAGTAATGGAGAAAGTTCAAATTGATTCAGCTGCCAGAGAAACCAGAAGGATGCAGAAGAGGGCTGCAAAGAAGATGGCCGAGGAGGAAATTGCATTGTTTGGCAGTACTCGAAATGATGATGAGTAACATTGCTGGTTCATCTTGACTACATTTGGAACTCAAAAAAGTTTTTTTCTGTAAATCAAAATTCAGCTGTCTCTGTATATTGAATGCCTTAATATGGTAAGGATCTGATGCTATTTAGGACCTGCTAGATTTCACATTTAACAGACTTCTGCTGTGTTATGAGTTTAGTTTTTTTTTTTAGGTTACAAATAGCGACACTAAGCTTTTCCTTCATTGGGTTCAGCTTATTTTAAAGCATATTGTATTATTAATGATAATTATTTCCAGGTTTCATCAATTGTTAGAGTAAGTAGAGGATGTATCCTCCTAACATCAATTCAAGGAAAAGATTCTCCTGTTCCATTTTATATTAGAGATGTTTACTATGCACATGGTGGATCCAGATTTCGAGAAGATGAGTGCATTATTACAAAGTGATATATTTAGGATATAAATTTGACGGACGGACTCAATTGTTAGTTTCTTACCATTTAACTCATTGATTATATGTTACACCTATACTATTACTAATTATATTATACTTGTTTGATTTACCTAATTAAAAAAAATTACTATGACAAAAGGAGAATAGGTATTTCAACGTGTCAGACTAGAAATTTTGAAAGAATAGATCAAACGAAGAAAATAAAAATGAGTTTTAAAAGTAAAAGGGTCATTGACATAGCAGGAATGTCTTATTTTGAGGTGGTTTTTAATTTTACCCTTTAAATTTGTGGTTTTCATTTTGTCCTTCAATACTTTAATTAGTAAAAATATGGACAAAAATCACCCCTAATATTTCTTTTTAAAAAAAAAGATCACAAGGTAAATAATAGTCCCAAGGTAAAAAAGTTTTCGTTAGGCATAGGTTATACCATACAATGAATAAGTTCAATTTTAGAACATTATACCTCAAAAAGTTCATACACAAAATTTATGCCTTAAAGGTCATAGCATGTGCCTCGCAAATTTTTTTCGCCTTAGGCATAACATGTTCCTTGGGGTACAAGTTTAGTAGTATGAACTTCTTAAGACATAAAGTTCTAAAATTGAACTTATGCCTTATAAGACATATAATTCTAAAACTGAACTTATGCCCCATAAGGAATAACTTGGTTTTGGGACACAAGTTCAACTTTAGAACTTCATGCCTTGAAATTTCATACACTGAACTTATGATGTGCATTAGGCATAAATTTTGTAGTCTGAACTTCTTAATACATAAAGTCCTAAAACTAAACTTATACCTGGTAAGATACAAAATTCTAAACTTAAACTTTATGTCTTGTAAAACATAACTTATGTCTTGAAATATAAATTCAGTTTATGATTATTATATTTTAAGAAGTCATATACTGAACTTATACCTTTAGCATAACTTGTGTCATGTCTTGGGGTATATGTTCAGTAATATGAACTTGTGTCTTATAATGCATAACCTGTTTCCAAACAATTTTTTTGGGGACACCAAACATGAAACATGCCTATCTATTTGAGTGGGCCGAAATACTTGGGGGAGGAAAATAACAAAATAAATATTTCCTCTATCTAACGATACTTATCCACTATTGATTTTGTACATTTCTTAAGAAATTATAAATAAAAGAGTAATTTTACGATATCATTCTTTAAATATAATAAATGCAATAGAAAATTTAATAGAGAAATAATTATAATTAATGATAAAGGTAAATTAGAAACTAAGTGTGAAATTGTCCATTAATTTCATAAAGTGAATAAATATTGTTAGACATCTTAAAATAGTATAGTGAACAACTATTGTTGAACGGAGGAAAGGATTATAAGATTCTAGAGAAATGTATCCAATAATTATTGCATCATAAGATACTTTGAATTCAGATGCACACATATTTATATAAATATGTAAGTTAAGATTTTAGCCACTATCTATGCATCTGAAGATAATAGATAAATAATAACTACAGAATAGGAGTACAATGAAGTGGACCAATGTAACTTCTTATGTGAAAATTAAAATTAAAAATTGAGGTAAAATAATATAATGGAGAAGGGGACCAATGTAACTTTTTATCTGAATATTAAAAATTGAAGAAGAATTAATAATTTATCTAAGAAAAATTGTATGTTATGAAGAAGTTAGCTCATTGAAAATAGAGATTACTTAGCGAAGATATTCGAAAATTAATAAATTTCTTTTGAAGATATTCATATTGTTTGTATAATTATAACCATATTTCTTTAAATGTGCTATAGATAACTTAACAAAATTCTGTATTTTGTTGGGTTAATTAATTTTTTCCCTATATTAATTGTAAATGATGTTGATTGTATATTAATATAATAAGGTTATTTGATATAAAAAGAAGGAAAAATCGGTAAATATATTTTTCAACTTTGTGATTTAGAATAGATATATATCTTGTTAAAATAAGATGCATATATAACTCTCTATGTCTTACAGATAATGTATATTTATCCTCATTAATATACCTATATTTATTAAAAATAATCTAACTCTAATTTTTAATTTCAAATTGTCTTGTGTCCTTAAAAAATTACCTCACCATTTTATTTACCCCTCCAAATTTGAGCCAAAAGAAAAAAAGTAATCATCTCCCGGTCATAAAATGAATCTGGATCGAATTTGAACTAAAAAGGATTCAAACTTTTTAGTAATTTTTTAAAACCACGTGATATTTTTAAAATTATTTTGGATTTTAAAAAAAATTCAATCTATTAACGAAATATATACATTATTTGTTAGACAATAATGGTATATATGCATCATTCATTGATTATTTATTAGATGCTGAAAATATATATGCATACTTTTTTTAACAAAAAAGGAAAAAAAAATTTGAAATGTATTCAAACTTTGATCGAAATTACTGTAACAATCTCAAATTTTGTGCAGACCTATTACCCTCTACATTATTTATTAATGTATTTTAAAGATATATAAGTATCCAGCTTGACAAGTTACTATTTACAATGATGTAATATTTATGGACACTTTCAGTTCAAAGTTTGAGTTTATTATAAAAATTTCGATCAAAATTAATATATTTTGAACTCTTTTCCCAATTGAAAGTACTCCTTTCGAAAAGGGGAAAACAGAAGCAGTGTAACCTCTTTATCTTTTTATATTATAAACAGAACCGACTTTACCAGAAAAGTATGGGACGGAAGAATCCAAGAAACTTTCACATGTATTTCCCTTATTGGGTACTCAAAACACTGAGACCAAACCTACACAAAATACGTGGAGGATTTTCCCATATAAAGATGACATATGTTCAATAATCACCATTTTTACAAACTGAAAAAAAAAAGTGAGAAAAATGGAAGATGGTATGAGTGATATTGCAAATTTTGGATTCTCCAACTCAGGAGGAGATCAAGAATTGAAAGAAAAAATTCAAGAAAATGTTGGAGAAATGAGTAAAGGTGACAAAGAAGGTGGGGTTATTAGTAATTTAATTTCTAACTTAATGAGTCCAAGAACAGGGGAACCTAAAAACAAAGAAAGAAATGATCTTTTTGAGGCTAATGATAAGGAGAGTAATGGAGGTGGAGGGATAATAAATAATTTGATCTCCAACATTTTTCATCCAACTGAAAATTCTGTGGAGAATCAAGAAGTACAAAAAGGTGAGATGAAGAAAACAGAGGAAGAAAGTGGGAGTGTTTTGGATAATATTATGTCTCACTTGCCAACCCCTCTTGCAGGTACTTCGATATCCTTATTTTAAATTTTTCTCATGTTTTCGTAATCTTGATTTTTTGTAAGTGTTTGTATATGTGATTTTGATCAGATGATGCAGTTCCAGCAACAGATGAGGCTTCAATCCTCATTCATTCCATTGTTCATGATTAATATATAGAAAGACCATAGTTAATTCACATTGTGTTCACTGCTGCCTGCTGGGCTTCTTAGACAGGTGTGTTTTGGTTTGAAGACAAGTTATGCCTTCTTATTGATTTGTTGTATTAATTTGGATATTCGATTTTGATTATTCATGTGGAGCTGATTCAATCTGACCCCATCACTTCGACTTCTAAATATATTTAATTTGTATTTCCTAGTGAAATAGAATTGGCTTTGGATGAAATTTTTTGTTATAACCAAACATCTTTCGCTGCGATTACACATTGTTGTTCTTGTTACGAATATCTAAACATTGTTGTTCCTGTTATGAATATCTAAACGATATTATCATGAGAAAGATTTTAATCTTCTATTGATATGAAATACACTGTTACGCATCCAAAAATGTACTGAAAATTGATTTCGGTGAATTCTTTTAAAAACCTTGATAACAATATCAAAAGAATATAGTAATTCACTGCAATTAAAATTTAAAAACTTTCAGCTATTGTCTCTTTCAATTTCTTCATATTGGTATCAAATTGATTCTTTCTCTTGAAAATGATGAATTTTAATACAGCTATTACTGCATTTATGCATCCATCTTATTCTCTGTGTTGCAGTGCACTTATTGATGGGTGTCCTAATCTCATATTTACGGGTGTCAAAATAAGCTCAAATATAGGCAATCCATTCAGAATTTTAGGAGTTGGGCTCAAGAAAAATTGTACTGGTTTAATCTCAACCTACTCAAGCTTTAACATATTTTAAATGTATCGGAACTTTCACAAATAGCCACTAAAATAATTTTAATTAGGCTCCATAGCTATAGTTTGCTAATTACGATTCGTAGCTACATGTTAGAGGGAGGAGAGAGGTGAGCGAGATTGGGAGAGGGAGGAGAGAGATGAGCGAGAGAGCGCAGAGAGTGGAGAAAGGCGAGTTGTATATGTATATCTTTCGAATTGTATATGTATATCTGACAAATAATTGTATATATGTAACTAGTATACATATATATTTGTATATCTGGCGAGCGAGATTGGGAGATGGCTGAGAGAGGCGAGCGAGAGCGGGCAAAGAGTGGAGTATGTGATTGTATTTGTATATCTGTCATATAATTGTATATGTATATATATAATTTGTATATGTATAAGCGAGGAGAGAGGCGAGGAGAGAAAAAAGAGACGCACGTAATTACAACTAAAATTAAGCTACGAGCCGTAATTAATTCAGACTATAGTTATGTTAGCTAATTAACGAGTATATGTTTGTTTATCTGCATAATTTTCCCTTAAAAGATTCCTCAATTGAGCCCAATTTAATCTCCAATTTCAACCCGTTATAAGACTCTTTAATTTGCATTAGTGTAATGTATGTTCTCATATTGAAGGTATAATTACTATCTGTTTTACATCTTCTAGGATTTATCTATCCATTTTAAACTTATTTTTGTTATTTTCTGGAGTTGAAATTCAAATTATGATTATAAAAGTTAAATAATAATAATATATTCAAATTATTGAAAATAAGCGGGTCAAATTGCACGGGTCATGACCCAACTGATATTTAGCTCATTTGAGCCCAAAGTAAACTTGAGCGAGTCATAACCCAATCCAATTTCTATTTCAATTCATTTTAATATCTCCAATTTCAACCCAATCCACCCATTTGACACTCCTACTCGTATTATATAGTGTGTTTGCCACACGTCAAATTGTGATGAGACGTGACCAATATTGTCACAATAATGATATTTTTGAGTCAAAAAATTGACGTCAGATGTGATTTGTGTTAGGATTCAATAAATTCTGATTATGTTATAATATTAGCACAACAGTTGAAATTGTTGTCAACTGGTGTCACATTTGCCATGGGAGGCGTAAAAGAGAACAAATGATCACAAAATTAAAGAAAAAGTTAATCAATGTCAACTTTTTGTAATTGTGAGAGTCCTAATCACAAAAGTGAAGTTTATTTTTCATATTTGCGAGGGTCATTTAGTATTTACGGTCTCACAATTGCTATGAGACGACTTATATAAATATATTGAGATTTAGGAAATTATGTAGCTATTTTTGACAAATTTGAGGAGAAGAGTTCTTGGCCTTGAATCAGAATTGTTGATGTTTCATCAAAATATTTCAGAGATGAATTGATCTCCACATGTACTGAGATTATACTACATTTAGGTAGGATTTGGACCATGAATTCATGTGATCCTAGAGACCTAAATTAGGGATTTCAGACCTTAACATAAAATTAATAAATTACTGATTTAACTAATTTAATATTTTCAAAACTCAATTTTGATTATTACATTCGGCTGTGTAAGATATATTAAGCAAAATCGACGAGTTGTGTACCTTTTATTTGCAGCAGAAGTCATTGATTTTGCTATTTTAACAGGATTGCTCCAAAGTCCCTCTTTGAATCACTGAAAAATAAAGTTTCATTCACAAACTAAATGTATATTTGTGTTTCACACCTTCGTTGATCTTCAAACAAAAAAAGTTTTAAGTTTTTTTTTCTTTTTGTTGTTCACCACTACTAAAAAGCTGCTAAAAAACGACAGACAAAAAATCAACGAACGGCGTTGCTCTAAAAACGACGCCATTTGCGACGCTGTCTATCGTTTTTATTATTTATTTATTTTTCAAAAAGCGACGGACAATGACTCTATGTTCGTCGCTTTTGTGCCGGATTTTTACGTCATATATATATATATATATATATATAATTAATAATTAATAATTATTTATTTAATATACATAGAGACGCCGTCCGTCGCTTTATATTAGAAATAATTATTTTTTAATTAATAAATAGTCACGCCGTACATTGTTTTAAATTTATTTTAATTTATCAATTATCTTTTACAATAGCGACGGACGACATCTCTTAGTCCATCGTTTTTCGGTTTTAATATTTTAAAAGGTGTGGATATCTTTTGTGCATATCAACCTCAGTCTCTCAAGTGGACTCTTCAATCGGCCGATTCTTCCATTGAACCTTCACAGATGCAATCTCTTTTGATCTTAACTTACGAACCTGTTACACCCCGAATATTTCTAACTTAAGACCCGAACTATTCTTCATTTATGTATAAGGTCGTGCCGAGTGATTCTTCATTGTTCTTAGGTGCTAAGTTCAATTCTTTAGTGTGGAAATGATTTTTGATATCAATTAAGGTCACTAAAATCTCCCAGCACAAAGTTGAGTTGAAAGTTTTCTTACCGATTGAGTTTCAATATAAGATTTTACTTGGGTCAATTTCAAACAACCATATCTCTCAACTCATAATGAATTATGTGGCTCATGACCTATCAAATTAAAGGTCTACGAGTCCTCTTTACAACGCCACCAAGTTTGCCTCATTTCGAGTTCAAAATAAAAAGTTATGCCTATTTTAGTGAAATTATGTCAGATAGTTGATGTTCTACGACTGGACCTACGGACGGTGGAAATTTCCACAATTGGTACACCATTTCGTGAAGGCTTGCTGTACTTTTTTTAGCAACTTTTTGCACACGTTCTAGAGTTATTTTGGTCCTTTCCCAAGTTTTTAAACTATATTCTAAGTCGTTTTTGAGTGTTTTAATTGAGTATATCATTCAACTAACTAGTTTTCCTCTCAAAATCATCAATTTAAATATTCAAGTATTTAGAAATTCTCTTAAAACTCACTCAGGGTTCCTCTTCTCCAACAAGAACCCTAAAATCTTCAAGTAAAAAATTCAAGATACTAAGAGAATTCTTCCACCCAAGGTTTTCCCATGTTCTTCCACTCTAAAAAATTCATAAAAGAGTATCGTTATCAAGAGCAAGCACCTAGATTCCAAGATCAAAGGTTTTCTCCAAAAAACTAATGTTATTCCTCAAGCTCAAGATAAAATCAAGTCTCTATAAAAGTTTTCAGTCTAATAGCTTCATAATCAGGTATGTAAGACTATCATTGTGATGGGCTGAGTTGGTCCTCACGCCCTATATCTACTTTCTATTAGTAAATGATAATCTAGGATTATATCCTTAGTTTTGAAAATTCTTGAGATAAGTTTCGTTGTTGAGTTCTGAATTCTATTCTCGATCATTGAGTTACTATATATCTTGTATTGAGATTCTTGAATTGATTGTTCATGTCCATTTTTCAGCATGAGCCCTAGTATTTGAGCATTTATTGAGTTATTATTGAGAATCTTTTTAACCAAGCAATTTTCTTAAAATGATTTTCTGAGAAAGCAAAAATGAGTTTTGAGAGGAGTCTTATACATGATTGAGCAAGAGTATAAGAGAACTAAGTATTTCCAAATGTATCATTTTTACATTGAGAAAAAAGTTACATTTATTTCTAAATGAGTTGATGAGTTTAGATATATTTTAGAGCAGTTATTTCTCTTAAGAGGATATTTTGAGCAAATTACCTCAAATTGAGAAAAAAAATATGTTTTATACTTTGAGTATGAGTATATATATTTATTGGGAGTAGTATTGAGCACTGCCATGTGGATGAGTTCAGACAACTCATATTCCTCATAAATCATGTAGCCAACATGAGTAAACGATCATACATTTGAGATGACTCCTTATTGCTTTCGAGCAGAGCTTTAGTGGATCCACTTAGTTGAGATGTCCTATATCCCGACAAGGTATAAGAAGTTCTGGCACCGTGGGCGAGACGATGTATCATCACGTAGCTCATAGTGATGGTTATCGGTTAGAAAATCTCCCAAATAAGAATAAAGAGTATTTTATTTTATTTTTATATACATCCTTGAGTTAAAATCTTTTATTTATGAAGCTTTAAATATTGCCATCTCTTGTTATTGCTTTGTATTGAGTTGTGTTGAGGTAAGTATTCTTTCAGCCTTATCAGTTCATTTATTTATCCATTCAGCTATATTACATACTCGTACATTAAATGTATTGATATGATTTGACTAGCATCTTTTATGATGCAGACATGTGTTCAGGATCATCAACAGGCGTTTTGTTGAGATCACTTTGCACTTTAGATAGCTTGGGTGAGCCTCCTTGCATTTCAGAGGACTTCACATTTATTTCTAGTCAGTGGTCTTGAGATGTTGTGGGTCTTGTCCCGACATCCATCTTGGATAATAGAAGGTTCATAGATAGATAGAGTTGATGAGTCTCTCAGTATTTACTTTTCCTTAGGATGTTTTTGCAAACTATTAATACTTATATTATTGAGTATTTTAGAGACAGTTGAAGTTGAGTATTTACTTTGAGTTTAAATGTTCTAAATTCTGTTTTTAGCCTATTATCGCTTGAGTAAGTCTTCCGCTAAGTAGGCAGTCAAGTCAAGGGTTCGCTTAGGGACCACCAATGGTTCTCGAGTGTCGGTCATGTCCAAAGTGTAGGCTCAGAAAGTGACATAACCTCTCTGTCTAGAATAGCTTCTACAGACTCCTCCTCATAAGAAAGATTCTCATAAAGTAGGACCGAATCTTAACGAATGATGTAGTTTTCATCACCATGATATTTCTTCAACAAAGACACATGAAATATTGGTGCACTCCGTACAATCTTGGAGGCAAATCCAATTCATAGGTCATTTCTCCCACACGCTTAAGACCTTCAAACGAATCAATATATCTTGAACTAAGCTTACCTCGCTTACCACACCTCATCACACCCTTCATGGGGTGAAACTTTTAGCAACACTTGGTCGCCCTTCATAAACTCCAAGTCTCTAACCTTACGATCTGCATAATCCTTCTGCCTGCTCTGAGCTGCTAGAAGATTCTCCTGAATGAATTTCGCTTTCTCAAATGATTCCCTCAAAATATTAGTACCCCAAGGCCTCACATTTAATGCATCAAACCAACCAATAGGAGACCTACATCTCATCACATACAATGCCTTAAATGGGGCCATATCAATACTCGAGTAGTAGCTATTGTTGTACAAAAACTTTGCCAAGGGTAAGAACTGATCCCCATGACCACCAAAATCTATTACGCATGCATGAAGCATATCCTCCAGCATTTGAATTGTCTGCTCAGACCGCCCATCGATTTGAGGGTGAAATGAGGTACTAAGATCCAATCTAGTACCTAACTCAGCCTACAAGGTCCTCCAAAAGTTAGAAGTAAACTGTGTACCTCTATCTGATATAATGGAAATCGAAATGCATAAAGTGATAACATAAAATCAACTATAACATTTAGCAGGCGGCAAGCAACAAACAACATGAACAAGTGGCAAGAACAATGAAGCAAGTACATAATCAGTCAACAATATCAAAAACACACATGAGGACCCAGGTCTCCACACCAGGCTCTTTTGGGAATTGGTTTCTTTGAGATTGAGTACATTAAGTTATTTTAATATGTTTTCCTTTAATGTTACCGTACCGAAACGTGACACCCAATCCAATAATATCATGCCGGCTCGTGCACCTGATCTAAATATATCTTGCCGACTCGTGGCACCCAATCCAACAATATAGTTAATTCATCATTCTTTATCATCATTTTCCACTTCATTAACAGTATTTGATCAAGCTTTCTTTGTTCAAGGCATCACTTTAATAGAGCAAGTTTGAGATTATGGATTCCGCAGTCTTGATATTACAGACCAAGAACAACAACATGTAAATCATCCAAACCACAACAACTAAGTACATATGAAATTTCATAACGTAACTCAATGACTATCAATCACTATTAAGAGTCTCCCTATCATATAGAACAAACCATAACCTACCTCAACCGAAGAACTGAAGTCAAGCAAGCTAATTCCCCACTGCTTTTCCTTTCCTCAATGCCCTAGAACGTTTGCAATCTATCAAGTATACAATATTAGTAAGCAAACGAGTCCATAGACATCCATATTGCTATACATCTAGCCTAGATCCCAAAAATCATCAAGCACAAATCGATATTCAAGTTTCTAATCTTGAGGTCAATATATATGCCAAGTATTCTATTTCTTAATTTTTCAAGCCTGGAATTAAGTCGCAATTCTTTCAATTACCATAACTTTAATGAAATTCATATAATATAATACACCTGATATTTAATTACCTATCTCAATATATCACACCTTACTTTATAATATGACAATTAAATACTCCCTCTGTCCCAATTTATGTGGCACTTTTCATTTTTCGAGAGTCAAACAATTTATGTTTGACCGAGAATTTGCAAATCGAATCTTCAATTTTTTTGAAATGAAATTTATATATTTATAAACTACGTAAAAAGTACTATAAGTCACAATAATTGACAATTCAAAATATTTAAAAGATATATGAAAAACTTACGGTAAAAAATAGACTTTTTAAAATTTCGAAATCCGAAAAATGTCATATAAATTGACATGGAGGGAGTAATACTAATTAAAATTGGAAGCCCACGGATTAAGAACCAGTGGCGAAACCCATGTTAAGCTTTTAGATTTCACGACTAAAAAATTGATTTGAAAAATTAATTTAAAGAAGAATTAAAAAAAGTGAAAGGGAAGAAATGCAAAAAAAGAAGGGTGAGGAGAAAAGGAGAGGAGAAAGAAATAAATGAAGTTGAGAAATGTAGGACTCGTATATTATTTTATTCAAAAAGTAAACCCTCACACACCAACTCATGAGCAGCTGTTTGGATTTGATAAGTTATTTCTTGGGCAGAGTTATTTTTTGGGATTGTAATCCTTGAACAATGTTTTGAAAAATTAAGTAGTGGTTTAGGAGTTTCTTTTAGTGGTTTAAATTTTAGAGGACATTTTGGGTGCACATATAAATGAATTTATCGATCCATTATTGCAGCCCCCTCTAATTACGAAAATAATCTGAAAAAGTGAAAGTTGTGCCAATTCGTGCCAATTTGAGTTGTGCTAAATATATTATTGTTAAACTATGTATTTTGTTGGGTCTTGTAAAAGTAAATTTTACTTTTCCTCAAAAGTAGTCTCTTAAAAGGAGTATTGTATTTTTAATAGGACTTGTGAACGTAATGTTGAAATAAAAAAAAAGAATTGTGAAAGTATTTTTCATGATTTTTTGAAAAGTTGTTCCTTGAAAAGAAGTTGATATTTTTTTCTTTAGAAATTTTTTTTTTACGATACAAAATAAGCACATAAATAATCACTATATAACAATATTTCTACTTTTCACTAACATAGCAGTAAATTTTTTTACAAAACACAATAAAATAATTTTAAAAAGGGTTATTTTTTTAAAAAAATATATAAAAAATAGATCATGACAACCCACGATTTATTATTTGAAGATACTTTAATTTCTTAATTTTCTTCCCCTCTCTTATTTACCTTCCACAAATATCTCAAATATAGTTAATGCTTCTCTCTCATAACTCTAATCAAAATCAAACTCTCTACCTCCTCTGTTCTAAAAGTGCGTTCAATGAAAAATATAAACAGTTTCTCAATTTTAATTTAGCACGACGGAAGATGGGATGTAATCGATATTCACCATAATAGTTGCTTCGATTATGATAGTTTTAAAGTATTTTATTGATTTAATTTTTTTTTATAAACATATATTATTATGGCTTTGGTGATTGGTGTTTTTTAGTCTTGATCTGTACAACATAGATCATAACGTTCTCAATTAATTTGCACCATACATAGGTACTCGCCTATAGTTAAATTATTGATTAATTAGTGACTTATATATTGGTGTAATCGATATATTTTAGATACATAGATTTTTCGATTTGTGGTGTATGTGTTGATGTAGTTAATATTATTAGATATTATATATACACTAATCTATTATGGTGTATTTTTGTTGAATTTTTATGTTATTTACCGTTTTATTCGATTAAAAATTAATTCAATAGTAGTTTTGTATATGATGGTATTATTCATATAACGAAAACAGAATTATTAATAAATATAAAATGAATTTTATAAATTATTTTGATTAAGCATGAAAATTTGGTATTGTTTGTTATATGACAGTGGTTAGTTTGTTAACTGATATTGTTTTGGTTATTTTGTGGTGCAAATGATGCTGTAAATCATACATTGTATATCAGTTTGAAGTGTACACAAATTTGTAACCCTAATATACACCATAATAATATACACAATAAGAAAAACAATAGGTTTATATCATTCTATAATATAATTTATATCAATTTTGCACAACATTTAAACCAATAAATTAATTATACCATTTTGTATTATAAACTATATCAATACACAAATATCAGTTTGAAGTGTACACTAAATTGTCACCATACTTGCACACCATATTAATTAAACTGTAATCCTATTTATGGTGTTATTTATGTGTAACTATTTATGAACCTCTGACACAGGAATGTATGTGGATTTTAAAATTAAAGGAGTGATATGATGCAACTATTGACATCGGTATTAGACTTCATCAAACAAGGACTCTTTCAGGGAGTATTATCAAAAACAACTTTCTTACTCATAATCAATTTTTTACAAGAAGGAAAAATATGTTTTTGTGTTGTAAGAGATGATTTTGAAAAGAAACAAAGAGAATGAAAGCAATTTGTTAATGGATATTTTCAAGAAGGAGATACAAAACCTTTCCTTGATAAAGATGACATTGAAAAAGAGGAAAAAAAGAGTGCAACAATGCGTTAATACCAAGAAAAAAAAGAGTGCAACAATGATACTCCTTTTGTGTAAGGTTAACAAGAGAGAGAGAGAGAGAAAGTGAGATATCTATTAAAGGAGCATATCCAAATATAATTGTGATTGAAATTCTATAAAGTAAAATAAAATAAAAGGTAAAATATGAGTTTCATTAAATCAGCCCACTAACCAATAAAATAGGTCTTAAATTATGTAGCTATTTATTTTATAATAAATTGTCATATTTGTAATTAAAATGTTAATGTTAAATAAAAAGACTAGAATAATATTATGTAAATTAAGGTCTTAAATAATATATTCTTGTAATTTTTCTTTTTCATTATGAATAATGACAAAATAAAATATTTTTCATACTTACACAAAGTTAGTTTTTAAAAAGAGCATCTAGTACTATATATATATATATATTTTCTTGAAAAAAGTTTTTTTGTTATAAAATATTATGGTATGGATGTCCACTACACCAAAAAGTTATTATGACTAATTATGTCCATTATTTCCCTCCATTATGAAGATAACCTTCACCTTTATGACCATTATTCTTGTAACCTTTTACCTTCATAACACCCTCCATTATATTCATGTTAATGTCATGTTTATAACTAACCTTTTGTATGCCTCTATGTTATACTATAAATAGAAGCATAAGGTTTCATATTATAGACACTTGAAGATTTGGTTAACACTTGAATATTTGGAAGAATAAGAAAAATTCTCATCTCTTGTCTCCCTATTTCTATTATCATCTTCTATATTTCTTGTCTTATTTTGCTTTAGTATTCTAACATTTTTATGATAGTAATACTGTTTTTTGTTTTTCCATTTAAAATATATAATGAAACAAATAATAAGTGGTCTCTTTTACTAGTTATTGTACATTTTTGTTTTATTATTTTGAAAGAAATAATGTATAACAATGATAGTTTCCATGTGTGACTATTTCTTTTATGGGTTGTTATTAATGTATTTATAATATATTTTAGTTTATTATTGCAACTTGGCTCTGATACCAATGTAAAATATATAAAACAAAACTGATGAGTTGTGTACCTTATATTAGCAACGGAAGTCGTTGATTTTGCTACTTTAACAGGATTGCTCCAAAATCCCTCTTTGAATCACTAAGAAACAAAGTTTGAGGAAACAAAATTTGATTCACAAACTAAATATATATTTGTGTTTCACACCTTTATTGATCTTCAGATAGAAAAAGTTTTAAATTTTTTCTTCTGATTTTTATTTTCTTTTTTTGTTCACGTTGTTGTCCTTTCTGTAAAGGATTTTTTTTTTTATAAAGAAGGGTTGGGAAGTTACCAGTTTGATAACTGTTTTCCCATCTCTTTCAAATAAGAGATAATTAGTTTTATCTCTTCTCACACAACTTCTTGGATCGAATTGAATTGGTCTACATGGACGGCCCACGACTCAAAACTTACACACTTCATAGCTTATAGGCGATGCATATGTGTAATTAATTTTGGATTTCTTGTCGTTGATAAGGGTCAATTTCTTGTAATTTTTCCTTTTCTTTATGAATAATGACAAATAAAGTACTTTTCATACTTTCACAAAGTTAGTTCTTGAAAAGAGCATTCAGTACTTTATATTATATATTCATTATTATAGGCTTAAGTCATCTACGACCCCTTAAATTTGTCCGCATAATTCACTTAGACACCTCAATTAAAACTTGTACCTATGAACACCTCTACCCTTTCGAATTTGAACCGTATAAACATTTTTTACCTACATGACACATTGTTTGTGATTCACCTCAGATAGGTGCGTGAAGGTATTTAATTAGGTATTTTTGTGGAAAAAAAATACTCTTTCTTCTTCCTCACCTCTTTTCCATCCGTTCCTCATCACACAAGTTACCGCCGCCGGCCGTACATCCTTTTTTTTTTCCTCTGGACATTTTCATTCTTTTACCTTCACCGTTGCTTCTTTTAATTTTTGCCCCATTGTCATTCATTTAGCTGCCCACCGCCATGGCTGCCATCATAACCATCATTTTCATCATTTTAATTTGTAGAGGATTGAAGTTTGAAATTTGTTTCTTTAAATCAATATATATTTTATGTAAATGTAAGGTGTTCTTCAATAAAAAAACAAGTTATAAATCTGACAAAGAAATTCGATGTAACTCCATTTTTTCTGAACTGATTAATTTTCCGACATAATTCATCTTTTTTGTACCAAAAATGGAACAAAGAAGAAAGTTACAATTTGTTTTGATTATTTAAGAGATCGACGAGAAATAACGTGTTGGAGAACTTGACGGTCAATTCCTCCACGACCCATAAAAAATAGCAATAAATTTTTCAATCCTTCTGCCTTTTCTTTTGATTCTGTGTTGCAGAAGTACCAAAAATATTTAAAAACAATATAACATGGGTGGATTGCCGTGGTGTGGGTAGCACCGCCGAGGAAAATCTAGGTTACGTTTTGGGTCTGATGGGATAGCATAGGTGGGGTTACAAACTTTTTCCTTTTTCTTTTATTTTACAATTTAAAAATAAATCTTTTTTCATTTACTTATAATACCTTTTTAATAATTTTTTGGACTAAAAATATCAGATGTCGTTATTTAATTTGTTGAAATGCCATGTCATCGCGTATGTATTTCACACACTTAATATTCTTAGCTTCTTGTCAAAAAAATGTTTAAATGGTTCAAATTCAAAGCAGTAGAGGTGTTCAATAGGTACAAATGTAAGTTCAGGTGTCTAAGTGAATTATGCGGACAACTTTAAGGGGCCGTAGATGACTTAAGCCCTTATTATATAAGAGAGAGTTCACGCTGAAGCAGACACGTCTCCGTCGACGTGCCTGCTTCAGCGTGTTTCGAAAAAAAAATTTAATTTTTTTATATTTTTGTTCTTCTTTAATTTAATTAGTGTATAATTTTTTTTGAAATTATAGAATCTGTTTTAGCTATAACTTTTAGTTTTAAATTCATATTCTTTAGTTATAGCTTTATTATTTTAATTTTTGAATGTCGGTAATATTTATTTATACCTTGTAACTACTTTGAGTAAATAATAATGATCGATGACGAAAAATACTTTAATTATGGATATATTAATGTGCCTCTTCACATTAAATTCACGCAAACAAAAAGTAATTAACAACTTAAAATATCTAAAAATCATATTAAAATTTAATTAACTTTCTAAATTCTATCTATATTACATAAATTAAAATTAAAAAATAATAGATATTGGGCCCGTACTAGCACGGGCATCTGTGTCTAGTTTATATAAAAGGTAGAGTAGTCACTAATATTTTTTGAAAAATATTTTTTTAAAAAATAGTAGTACTGTTTTTTGTTTTCCCGTTTAAAGTATATAATGAAAAAAAAATAAGTGGTCTCTTTTACTAGTTATTGTACCTTTTTGTTTTATTATTTTGAAAGAAATAATGTATAACAATGATAGTTTCTATGCGTGACTATTTCTTTTATGAGTTGTTATTAATGTATTTGTCAATACATTTTAGCTTATTGTTGTAACTTGGCTCTGATACCAATGTAAAATGTATAAAGCAAAACTGATGAATTGTGTACTTTGTATTTGCAACAGAAGTCGTTGATTTTGCTACTTTAACAGGATTGCTCCAAAGTCCCTCTTTGAATCACTAGGAAACAAAGTTTGATTCATAAACCAAATGTATATTTGTGTTTCATACCTTTGTTGATCTTCAGAGAGAGAAAGTTTTAAGTTTTTTTCTTCTGATTTTTATTTTCTTTTTTTTGTTTACGTTGTTAACCTTTCTGTAATTGATTTTTTTTTATAAAGAGGGGTTGAGAAGTTTACCAGTTTGATAACTGTTCTCCCATCTTTTTCAAATAAGATATAATTAGTTTTTATCTCTTCTCAGACAACTTCTTGGATCGGGTCGGATTTGATCGGTCCACATGGACGACCCACGACTCAAAACTTACAGACTTCATAGCTTATAGGCGATGCATATGTGTAATTAAATTTGGACTTCTTTTCATTGATCCAAGGGACAGTTACTAAGAGTTGTCTTTAATTTTGATGTATTCTAAAATTATAATTTTTTATTTTTCTAGATTAATTTGAATTCCTTATTTATGATTTTGAATGGATTAATGTAATTCAAGGTTGTTTAAGCGGAGTTCGACATTTCAAGATAGCTTTGCATACCGATTACCAAACAATTGGAATTTTAACTCTTAATTTGATTATTTTTCTTAAAAGCATATCATATTTGTTGCTTAACTACATTTAAATTGTCTAGTTAATCTTAGTGGGCAATCGAAAGCTAGGTTGGATTGTTTTGAAGTATCTAGAGTTCACCGTGAGGGTCTTAACATGTGATGTAAATTCCTGTTATGATATAAACTATTAAGTGTTTAGCATACTTTATCAGTTTTCATGCAAAACTCTAAATTTCTTAGAAAATACTCATAAAACATACTACTAAAAATATGATATCGAAGGGTGAAAATATAGATTGGTTAATAGAGAGTGATGACGATTCTCACGAATTAAAAAAATTAGATTCGTATAAGTATTATTATGGTCTACGAATTGATATATGTGCATCAAATCAGAATGTCTTGTTCATGATCGAAAAAAGTCTAGAGCTCTATTCTCAATAAGGTTCTTAATAACCATATCTCAAATTGATCAAGAGTGTAGCAAAGTTGCGGTAAAGAAGATAAGAAAAGAGAACAACCAAATGCTACTAAGATGAGATTCAATATAAGTTAATCAAAGAACAAGCATCATCAATCGATAGGGGATCAACCTCTATAGAAAAAAGAAATGTCTTAACAAACATAACTTATTTATCTGATGACGATATAAGTGTACTATGATTGCATTTTGTTTATTTAATTATGATGTCATATGTCATTTCCTTATGAAAATTAGTCGGTTAAATTTTTCATTTTTGGTTCATTCTTATCGTTTGCTTCTCTATTTTTTGTTTTAAAATAAATTGTTTTGATTGAAATTTAAACATATTAGGATAGAGAATAAGACAAATATTTAAAACTACTACATAAACATGTCATGCTTTTGAAAATTATAAAAATCCCCTCTGTGATACGTACCTATCCCCTCTCGGATACATCCCTCCCACTAAGTAACGTATCATTTGCAATGTATCGAAAAATCAAAAAATGTATCCGAGAGCAATGACAAATTCGAGATTTTTGTAATTGAGGAAACTTCCGGGATATGATGTAATTGACCCTAAATGTATGAGATTTTTGTACTTTATACTTCAAAAAAATATTTTTAATTTCAATTTTTTATTTTTTACCCCATCTCACCCCTACCCCCCACCCCACCCTCCCCTAAAAAAAATTAAGTTTATTTTTAAAAAAATATTTTCAATTTCAATTAAAAAATTATTTTATACTCTCTAGTAAAAATAAAAGATATTTTCTCAAAAATATTTTTCATTCATAAATCAAACACTAAAAAATCTTTTCCAAAAAATATTTTCTACTCACCAACCAAACATGAGAAAATAAGTCAAAAATCTACTTGTCTTCTAGGAAAACATTTTCCTTCATACCAAACACACCCATGATGTAATTAGCCCCAAATGTATGGAATTTTTGTACTTTATACTTCAAAAAACTGATTTTTTTGACCCAATTAAATAATATTAGGAGCATTTTTGGATCAAACTAATAAAGATAAGGACATTTTTGAGACAAATTATTAATGATAGAGAAATTTTTGGACCAAATAATTAATGCGGAGCAATTTTATTCAATTTTACATATTTAAAAGCCCGTTTAGTAAAAATAAAAGATTCTAATATAAGATTTAAGAAGCAGCACACTTTCCCTTTCCAGTATACCAAACCGAATAAGAACATAATTTTGGGTAAAAGTAAGTAAACGAGTTGGTTAAATGTCAATCCAAGCATTTCCTGCTCACTACATTACAAGAACTGGTTAGTCCACATGCATTACTTTGACAAGTGGCATATAAAACGAAGAGTGGTCAGTTGAATATCATTCGTCGAAAAAAGTATATATAAAGAGGGTCAGTTGAATATTATTTGTCAAAAAAATATATATAAAGAGTGGTTAGTTGAACATCATTTGTCGAAAACAGTTGAATATCATTTGTCGAAAAAAGTAGCCAGTTAAATATCATTCGTCAAAAAAAATATATAAGTTATAAATTACTTTTTATAAATATATAATAATTCTTAAATATACATATCGAATTTTCTGACTTCACGATACATATAATAATTATGAACATCATAGGAAGAAGATTTAAATTTCACTCAGATTCTTCTAATCTTGTTTGATCACAAGCACATTAAGTTGATGATTATTTTTGCGATAAAGAAATTTTAGAAGCTAGTAGGTTTTATGTTTTACTCCGTTTATTTTATGTGGCATAATTTAATAGAATACGTGAAACTTAAGAGCACTAAGAACTTATAGAATCTGTCCACTTAAACCTGTCATTATATTTCTATGACTTACTTGGTGAGTCAAGGGTTATGTACAAATTTCTTAATTAATTTAGCTAGTTGCTTGACTTTAAAAAATCCTGAATAAGATTTTCTCAAATTTCATCCATTAATTAATGAAATGAAATTAATTTTCACCAAACGATGTAATATAATAAATGAGATTGCTTTTCTCTTAATTAGAGTCTCTAGTTTGAGCTTTGGATATGAAAAATCCTTAGCAAGGAACGCTCCCCACAAATGGGACCCTACACGGTTGAATTCGGAATAATCGGACTCTAATATAGATATCAGACCTTAGTGGAAAATCGAGAAAAATAGCTAATTATTTAGAAAAAACAATGTAAGCAAATAAAGATTAATGGTCAAGCAAACAAAAATGCAAAAACTAAAGAAATCAAGGAACAAATAAAAGAAAAGCCAACAAACCGTTTGACCAGGGTCCCATTATCACCACATTTAAGAAACAATAGGACTTGGAATCTTTGATCAAAATAATAAGTAGCAAAACAAAAATCCAAAAAATATCTGCCTACTCAACATGTCTATTTCCTTCCCTCAAATATTCAGATATTTTTTTTTCAAATTTTTTTAAATCTCAATAAGTACTATTAAACTATTTCTATGATTTTCTAATTTTATTAATAGAAAGTTAAGTATAATTTGTGTGAACTTAAAAGACTTTTCCATCTTATTGGATGTTGTTTTCTACTTTGTCTAATCCTTTTTGGATTTTCTTATTTCAAAAGATTAATATCTATGAAAAGAGTACTCAGGGGCGAGAAGTCAAAAGTTTCGTCAAGAATGTTCAAGATATAATATATATGTGTATGAAAAGTAATTTTTGACCTATATAATTTTCTATATCCATAATACATAATTTTTCGACAAAGAGTGTTCAACTGACCATCCTTCACTACATGTGGCTACGCCACTACAGTCATTATTCATGACATATAAATACTAGTAAGGTCAAAGAGATGGTTTGTGTAGAAAAGGAAATGAGGAAGACTTGCCTCTGCTTCAACTTCAACAGCTCATTTCTACTTCCTACTAAGAGCTTCAACTTCAAGAACTCATTTCTATTTTCAACTAAATGCAGTTTTCTTAATGTTAGAAACAAAGGTAAAGTACACTCACTGAAAATTTTGAATGATTTTTTGGTATTTTTGTCACATCTTAAGGCCTAATTTGATGGTTTGTAATTGCAGGGAGTAGAAGTGGATTGGTGAATCTTTACAAGGATATGGAGGCTTGTGCAGGATACAATGATATACAAGTTATGTGGGAGATGATTCACTCCAATGTCAATGAAACCAAATGCAAGAAAAGGCCTTTTTGCTGGAGATTTCATAACAAAATTAGAGTTTAATACATATAGAATGTGCTTGTTTCTTTCTCATAGGAATTGAGACCTCGTTAAGTATAAGTTCAGTACAAGTGATATGAGTTTTCTTAGACATCATCGAGTTGTTTTGATTATGTCATCTGTTCCATGATCCATCACCGTGCATTGGATGGACGGTGAGGGCTCGTATTGACTATGATAAGGTCTTTTGTCATAGTTGGTGGAGTCATAAGTCATAACTAGAATGTATTTTATGTAGCTTGGTAAGGAACTTTTGAATTGTGGATACATGATCCTCTCTGTACTTATAAGACCTATTGCTTTTGCAATTTGGGATCCTCATTTTCGTCCATATTCGGCTTCTTCTTAAGTTGTTCTTTTGTACATGGTCACACAGATGTTCAATTCCTACATATATGTAATCCAAGTGGTGGACAAACTTGCTTCCCTTCGCCATTCGTTTGATTAATCCCAAAGTTTGAACTCTTTTGCTGATTTGCTTAGTTCTATTGAAGGCATCTGACTAGGGATAGATGGAAGTGAGATTTCAAACCCCTTGACAGATGGCCCTTTATATATTTCTATAGGTATAGGAGTTGTCGAGAGGTCTTGTAAAATTAGGTCTTGTGCCTAACTCACACCCCAAAAGCTAGCTCAAACGGAAAAGAATTGTACAAGCCTTATAAGGAGACGGCACATCTCATTAACCACTGATATGAAACTTTTACATTCTTCAGCAAGCTCTAACACCTTTTGTAAAGATTACATCTACTTAGCAATAACCTAGCAAACTTAGCTAGATGAGAGCTCTGGTTTAATTCCTCATCAAACTACTTTTATTTCTTGAAAGCAAGCTGCCATATTAATCTTCTAGGATCAAGTCTATACATGACTTGAATTTGAAGTAACATAAATATATATTACATTATTTAACAACAACATATATAGTAGAGCCAAATAATCTAAGATAAAAGGGAGCCTGAACTGGGGGACCTTCAAGCTGCACCATTATATATATTAATGTAAAAGCATCTGATCAAAGTGCCACACTCCTGTAAGTAAAAAAGAAATTATTATTTTTAGTATATTAGGTAGGGATATTACTTAGTTAAGTCCAAAAAAGAGTTAAATTTTGTTACTACTCACTCTGTTTCAATTTGTTTGGTTGGTTTAACTTGATACGGAGTTTAAGAAAGTAAAAGAAGATTTTTGAATCTTGTGCTCTTAAACTAAAGATAAATTGAATGTACCAAAATGTCATTTAATCTTGTGGTCTTAAACATCACATGTAGAAAGAATTAAAGATCAATTAGAACGGGGGCAGTAGTAAGTTAGAGAGGATATATCATACCATGTCCTTTTCCAACCCTCCTTAGCTGAGTTACATATTCTGCAATTTTCTTAACAGCCTCAACCTGCCAAAACAAGTAGCATGATATATTATGTGAAAGAATAAGCAAAGGATCCTTCATTGTTATACCTGCTCGGCCAAAAATTCGCGTTCAACAAAATCTTGCATTTCGGAGTCATTGTTCCGATCAGCCACCTGTTGTTCATCAAGACTGAAGTGTAAGCATAAGCAAAGGACATCATTTAGGCAATTGGACACTTGAAACTGTCTGATATGAAGAAAAAAGAAGAGGTTTTTACGCTATGCAGGGTCAGAAGTTTCTCATTTGTTAACTTCTCCAAGGACAATGCCAGTTCCATTGCTGCATCACAAACATATTAAAGCTAATAATATGCACAATGCTACATACGAATGATGGAAATTATTGACTTAAATTTGGCTCATTACTTAATTTGTGCCCGTCATTCTTGTGATGGGGTTATGATGGAACTTTTCTGTATCGTTCCAATTTTATCAAATGTGTCTGAAGGGGCACAAACCACATTATTGACTCGAGAAGTTACAATGCTCGTAAAAGAATGCAAGAAAACTAACCATATAACGCATCTCCCTTATCAACATGATCAAATTCGGAGGGAGGCATCATAATAGAGTGTAGCTTCACTCTTCCTCCTCGGATGTTCTGTTATTCATAAAATGCAAAAAAAAATTTAAAAAAATTATTAGGGGTAAAGGCGGAATTTTAAAGTTAAATTATTTCCAATTATAGAAATGCGACAATCTTTTTGAGATGTACTAAAACGGAAAATATGTAACATAAATTGAGACAGAGGGAGTATAGTGTGCTTTTCAAATTTTATGATTGTGCAAGGGGACCTGATAATGCATTAACTTCTCAGCATGTTCCTTTTCTTCTTCACTTGACTCCTTGAAGAATCTGATACAAAATTTCTCCATTAACATATGAACATTGAAAAATATGGAAAATATAGTACAAGGAGATTGACGATTTTCTAGTCATTACTTTGCGAGGCCTTTTAGAGCTACGTTGTCCCTGTCAAAGTAGGCGAACATGGCGTGGTATGCATAAGATACGTTGTACTCCACACTGCAATCAAATACACAATGAACTCAATCAGCAAAACAATTTAACTTATACATATATGTATCGAGAAAATAATTACACCATCATTATATTTTAACTTGTTATATAGTAGATAACTTGTCTTATTTTCTAGGTTACCAGTCTCACTTTCTATGAATAATTACACGTAGTTATCTTTCAGATGACCTTTTTCACAATCGGTGTATAAAAGTTAATCTTTTATATATATACCCATGATTTTCCTCTACCCCTTTTGGATCTATTTAATTTCTATTGTTTAGACAGAGTATATACATCCATGGAACTGTGGAAGTACTAAAAGAAACAGGGGTTTCTGATTTACTATGCGTCATCTTATCAAATAACTTAAAACCTATTAAAGATAACATATTTTTATTTACTTTACTATGCTTTCAACACGCCCCTTCATGTGCGACTTAATTCTTTTCTTTCATGTGACTAAACTAACAGTGACAGTTGAACCCCAAAATCTTATCATGATATGTCATCTAACTCGTAAATTGTGAAAAGATCAGATTTTATTTATTTGTCTTCAATAGTTTTTACTCTTACTATTTCAATTATATGTTTTACTTCTCTTTTTAGTACAGTAAAAATATCATTTTCTCCAGTCGTAACTCTTTAATTATAATATCTCATGTGACATGTTTAAGCGCACAAGATCTGAAAAACATTTTAATACTGTATACACATTTTTTTAGTATAAAACCACAAAATTTGAAGATTTTTCTTCTTATTTTCTTTCTGTAAACTTTGTCTGTAGTCAAACTATAATGAATAAATTAAAACGAACAAACACCAACAACCTTAACATGTATAGCTAAAGCACTAGAAAGAAAAATGAAAAGAGGGAAAGAACTGACTTGATCTGCTCATTGATAGCAGCTTCACATTCGTCTGCGAACCTCTGTCGAGCAAGTGAAGTTTGTAGTGTCATAGGAACCATAAATTCATCTTTGTTAACTTCATCAAATGGCTCAAACACCACACCAGTAAGTGAAACATCAGATGTTGCACAAAGTTTGAAGTAGTGTTTCTTAGGAAAAACAACCTTTGAAACAGAAGAAAAAGACAAGGATGAAGTTTTCAATGGAGTAATAAGAGTAGTAGTAGCTGAAACTGCCATTATTTCAGAATTTAGAAAAACTAATAAGAAAGATGATAATTTTCAATATTGAGATTAGCATTGACAAGAGATATATAGAAAGGTTGATGAGAGTAATCAAGTAGAGTACGATTTAATTGAGCCGATGAGGGAGTGACACGTGGGGTTTGTCCATTAGTCCAATTGTACGAGGCGTGTGGCGGGCTCGTGGCCCTAATCCAAAAAGTTGAATACTTAGTGGTATCAAAATTGGAAAATTCCGGAATCTTTCGTTATCATCTTACGTGTCAATGACTTGTTTTGTTAGGTCCGTTTGGCCATAAATATATTTGGGAAAATTAATGTTTTGCCGTATAATTTATTATTAATTGGCAAATATATTTGACAAATATCTCAAATTTCCATGTTCTAGAAAAAATTAAGTTTTGGGCTAAATTTTAGTGTTAGGGAATTTTTAAAAATTACTTAATACTTTTATATTTTATAAAAACACCTATAATTTATAGTTTTGGACTAAATTTTATTTCTAGTTTGTTGTACAAAATTTATACTCTTAAATACATATTTTATACAATTTTTATCTGAGCTTGCTCTGCGAAGTCTAATTACAAGTAGTAATTTAGTAGTTTTTCGTATACAAATCAATGATATCTTCCTTTTGTTTTCTTCCTCTTTTTTCAAATTCATATTAATTATGTTCGTTGTCATGACTTTCTAAAGAACATTTTCATTATAAAATGATAATACAAACATATGGGTAATTTCAACTAATTTTTTGAATTTATGAGTATAAATCATATTTTTTAAAAGTCAAATATTTCTCCCCAAATCTATGGTCAAACCCAAAAATAACTTGCCAAAACTATTAAGAAATTTGTGGTCAAAAACCAGTTTATTTTTGTTTTTCTTTCCTTTCCTTTCTAACTTATTACACTTGGTCAAAAATCTCTATAATAATATTTTATTATAATAATTATGTTTTAAGTGAAATTGATTTTTATATTATATTATATAATAATATAACATTTTGCTAAAGCAACTAAAAAATAACGAAACAAACGATGCTATCATAATTTTTTTTGACGGTATACTATGCTTATTTATCTTTACCACTAACATCAATTCATTTATCCTATTTTCGTCGTTTGAATGTATGAGTAATGTGAAAAGATTTTGATAAAATCTTGTAACTTTGAATGTAAGTGTGTTTCCACACATTAAATATGAATTATGCACTCTATTATTTTATAATGCCACCTAATCTATTGAGAATCAAGTTTTTTACTTGTTTAACAAGAAGTAAAGTGTGAAATGCAATGTGACAGTTTTAGCGCGCATGCAAGTGTATGTGATTGTCAGGTAATACAACAATTTCTTTGTCATATTTTATGGAGATTTACGACTGACAGTTATTCAATGTAATATATTATACTTAAGAGAACAAGTGTTTTTCACAAAAGAGTTGGTTGTTATTTTGTTTGTTTCTAATTTATGACTTTGTAAATACGAAAAGTAACCGTAATCAATTTAATTGGTTTAAATTCATAGAGGATATAGATTCTAGGGTTATGACACTTTTTCGTAATCACGACATATATTTTTTTTCAACCAAAAACCATTCACACAGAAGTGTTCACCTCCCGTGTGATGGTGGGTTTGGCAAGACCCCTACCATATCCATTTCACTACAAATAAAAAAATACATAAGTTGGAGGGAACATCAAACCTTACCTCCTTTTATATCCTAGAATATCAAAAATATCCTAATAGAGTTTATGATCAGAACAAGATCTTAAGTCATTAACCTCCCATGTGATGCATCCATATAAAACACCTAGAATGTAACAAATAGAAGAAACAAGAGATGCAATGAATTATGGAGGGTCGTTGTGCCAGTAAAAGGCCTTATTTTGTCTTCTCCTGAAGGAAAGCAATTGAAGTTTATTCATTCTTAAAGGACCCCCTGACCTCGGTCGGAAGTTTAGACTCCTGAAAGTAAATGATTGGTTCTTGTATAATAGTATACTTAGCAAGAGCATCTGCAACTTCATTTCCTTCCCTATAACAATGCTTTACTATTATGTTTCTTTGAGCAATCTTATTCTTGATGTATTCAATGAGGTTGTGGATTCTCCAAGGTGGTTTACAACTCCCATTAATCATTCGAACCACAATTTGAGAATCCAATTCTACCTCCAAAGCTTTAAATTGTTGATCAAGACACCAAGAGATACCAATCAAAGTTGTTTGAGCTTCACTATAATTGTTAGTGTAGCATTCAGTAGGGTATGAGAAAGCTACAATCATGTCCTCAATTCTATTTCTAACAATTCCGCCGGCTCCAGCCTTGTTTTGGTTTCTCATGTAACTTCCATCGGTATTGAGCTTCCAATTATTGGCATTAGGTCTGTTCCAGTGTATCATCCTACTTGTGATTATTGCTTTAAAGTTTTCAGCCATAAGACATACTTTGCTCCAGTTCCATCTCTTTTTCTGGTATTCCGCAAAGGAGGTGGATAGGGTCAGCGAAAGAAGTGGCGAGGGCAGAGGTGTAATCTATGAATTTGAACTTCTTTTTGATAGTTGATTTAACCTGAAAAAGAATTTTAAGGCATATGTTAGAAGCAATAACTTTTTTCTTTTCATATCTCTGTATACGTCTGGCTTTCAAAATTTCCCAACATGTAATAATAGGAGTGATGAGAAAAATAAATTTATGGAAGTTGGTTTTTGGTTGTTGGCTCCACCATTGCCACACAATTGAGTTGAATGTGTTTCCTGTGAATTGTGATATTGAAACCAAGTGGTCTAGATATCTGGGACCAAGTCATGTCACTAACTGCAAACAAATGATCATTAGTCTCATGTTGGGCAATCCTGTAACAAGAACAACTCGGAGATGAATTTGTATTTATATTAAATCTGGACATTGAGGAATCAATAGGAAGTTTGTTCTTCAAAATTCTCCAAATAAGAAAGGATGCATTAAATGGGATTTCCTTTATCCATATATAATTGTATATTGGAGAAGCAACAATTTTTCCCCTCAAAGGTTGTTGAACAAGAGAAATAACCATTATTACTTAATTTCCAGATAGCTTTATCATTTGTATCTCCATTGCCAATCATAGTACCTTTGATTAAGTTCAAGGTTTCTATTGGTATGGGATATTGAATATGATCCAAGTCCCATTGATGGTTAGTGGCGTAGGTGCTAACCTTAATATTATCTGGTTTGGGATTTGGATTAATCATGTGAAAGAGAGAATTTACTTGAGTCCACTTATCCCACCAGAACATACTATTACCTGAGTTGGTCTTCCATATGATGTGTTGTTCTATCTTGTCTCTCATGCAAAGCAAGTCTTTTCAAGCGGTAGAATCTTAAGTAGCAATTACCTTAGAGTTTGGATTACTCCTTTAAGAGCCCAAAGAGAAGGTTCTGTCCTCAATCTCTACCACCTTTTAGTTGAGAAGGTGTGACAGATATCTATTAAGATTTTAAAACCCAAACCACCTTCTTTAGTAGGAAAACATATGTTTTTCATGAAGCCCAGTGATAGCTATTTTTTTCATCTCTCTCTCCCAAAGAAATAATTTAGAAAACTGCATTTTTATTTCTTTGATAATAGTGCTTGGAGGCATTAAAGAAGAAAAAATATGTCAAGTCTAAGATTGAAGAATGTGCTTAATTATTACAGCTTTACCTCCTAAAGAAATTAATTTGCATTGCCAACCTGCAATCTTGTTAAGAATCTTTTTGGAAATATGAGAGAAATAACAAATTTTCATATAGGACAACCTAAATAATTAAAGGGGAAAGAAGATTGAGTATACCCGGACCATCTTTCAATCCTTCTGTTAAGAAGATTTTCTGTCTTACACGGTGGGTCATAAAAAACTTTTACCCTTGTTACCCTCCTGCCCAGAAGCCAATTGGTACTTGTACAAAAGGTTCATAATCAACTTAATAGAGTACTTATCACCAGAAGTGAACAGGACGAAGTCATCTGCATAACTAAGGTGATTAATTTGGGGACCTCTTTTATGCATAGAAAAACCAATGAACTTATCATTAAAATGTAAGTAATTCAAAGCTCTAAAAAAAGTTTCAGCAGCAATAACAAACAAAGCAGGAGATAAGGGGTCACCCTGCTTTAGGCCTAGAAGATTTAAAGAAACCATATCTAACTCCATTAATGATCACAAAATACCAATTGTTGGAAAGAATTCTGTAAACCATTTCAATAAATGCCTCAGCAAATCCCATTTCCTGCGAACAGAGGTTAGAAAACTGAAAGATAATTTATCATAAGCCTTAGACATAACTAGTTTAATCACAATATTACAACTAGAATTCTTAGACCTTATATTGTGAATAGTTTCTTGAGTAAGAATAATATTCTCAGTGATTTGCCTACCTTTAACGAATCCAGATTGGTTCTCAGAGATGATGTTCGGCAAAATCTTATTGGAGAAATTGCTTGAACTTATAGGTCTAAGTTTTGAGAAGCAATCAGGAGAGGTAACTTTAGGAATTAGAGCTAAACAAGCATGTGTATAAAACTTAGTTAGTTCGGAACCTTGAAAAAAGGAAAGAACATCAGAGAATTACCTCCTTCTTGATGATGTCCCAAGTGAATTGAAAGAAGTGGCCATTAAATCCATCCGATCCTGCACAACTATTGGGATCCATGGATTCTATTGCAAACTTGATTTCATCTTCTGAGGGAGTATCACTAAGCTTTCTGTTGTTCATCTCCGGTGATAATATTATCGCAACCTCTAATGAAGTCTAAATTTCTGTCTCTATGGTGATTTGTAAAGATCTGACTGAAGTAATCTATGACAGCTTCAAAGATATTGTTGTTCCCTTCCTGCCATTGACCATTTTTATCCTTAATTTTGTAGGTCTAGGCTCTTCTTCTTCTCCTTGTTCTAATAGTAGTATGAAAATACTTTGTATTAGAGTCACCATCTTCTACCCATTTAAGTCTAGCTTTTTACCTAAGAATGGAGTCTTGCATTTTCAGCCATCTAGTGTATTCTGCTTGAGTCTTGTAAAGATTATGTCTATCATTTTCTGAATCGAAAATTGAGTATTGTATTTCATAGGCAGCCACTTGAGTTTCAAACTCTTTGGCTTTTTGAAAGACATCTCTGATGCACTCCCTAGACCATTTGCCAAGGCTTTGAGTTTTTATTGTAATATCCACATTGAGTTGCCATGGACCTCAGTTTTCCATACATTTCTGACTATGGAAAGGAAATCGTCTTTGATCAGTCCAAAAGTTGAAGAAATTTGAAATATCTAACCACTCGCTGATCATCAGAAGAATTATTAATCAATAGAAAATTATGATCAAAACCTTTCTTTGCCAAATGTTCTACTTTAATATTGGGGAATCTGATTGCCCATTCCTCATATTTACACCTTAGTAATTGTCATGCTAATTACTATTGAATTATTGATATAATCATATGGTCTTTCGAGCCTCTAATCTCATGTCACGCAAACTTCATACCTATATTGTTAAGTGATGATATGCTAACTAATTCTAATGCATTTGCATCTCTTGTATGGGAATAAAAAAACTAGGTATATTTTTATCTTATCTGCAAATTCATCCCGTAGAATGCATCCTACTCCATTTAACCCATGTTCCATCTCTAACTTTTATCTTCTGAGTTCCATTAGAGCTATGAGATCTAATTGAACAAATTGCCAGTACATATCAAATCCAGCTATTGAATCAAATTCCTTACTTTCGAGTTCTTTAAGAATAGGCTCTGTACGTAGTATCTGAAAAAAAAAATAATCTAAAATACTAGTTGAAATCTGAACTCAGACTATCAATACAATCTTATAGTTACAACCACTACACGGACAATCAAGAAAGTCTAAAACATATGCGTAAAAAGAAGATCTCTCATAAAAAGATCATAAAACTAAAAAAAATTATAAGTGACCTTTAAAATCAATTCTCCTCAAATTTTCAACTAATACGACAAACTTAATGTTTTAGCGTTAGTTGGTCTCACTAAAATTTGTCTATCCCAATTCCATCTCTTATTGCTTCATATGCATTTCTTGGACGTGTTCTCCTCAATCCAGCAGTGAAATGAATTTCAGTTTGTTCAAACAAAATAACACTAACTGTTATAAAAAGGAACATCACTTTTGTTTTCATTCCTTCTATTTCATCTAGCTTTCCCTTCTCTATATGTGCACTAACTGTATTATTGAATCGTACTATCGATGCATCTCTGTATGTAATTTCACATATCTCCGGTAGATGGATAGTAAGTTTCTTTGTCTCTTCGTTAAACTCGTAGTTTGTTGCTTCGCGAGGGAAAATGCCCGGTGGAATTTCATACTCCTTTAGTAGCTCTGGTAATGGCCTTTGTGTTTTTCCTACAAAACCAATATTAATAGTAGGGGATGGTATCAACATCCTTAAGTATGTGTACAAAATAATATAACTATGTAACTAAAAGTATAGTACGTAACTTTAAGTTTTAGATGAAATGGTCATAAATTTCAAAATTGTATCAGAACAATAAGGGGATACCGAGGGAGTTTGAGGGGGAGGTAAAGAAATAATTAAGTAAATAAAATGTACACTGGCTAATAATTTAAACTCTTAGATGAGATGTTCACTGACCTTTCATTTTGTTCACGAGCTTTTTGGTTCCTCCAGTAATACTGTTTTGCAAGTTCTAATTTTGAAGGGGAAAAAAAGGTCAGAATGAAGAAAATAAAACAAAAAGAAGAATTCCATGTAGCCCCAACTATATAGAGGATAGTAACATTATTGTTTAAGATGACAATCCATCTGGTTCCTCCAACAATTTTATGTGCTTTACTACCATGTTTTGGAAAAACAAATTATTGTCAATGCCAACAAAGACATCTGTATTAGAATCTTGATTGATAAATCAATTAAAATTTCGAATATCAAATAATTATTAAAAAAAAAAAAATACTCAACAAAAACTCATATTTCTCATTTCTACATCCCATCTTGTTTCTCGTCAAATCTGTCATTCTCATGTATAAATTAAGAACAATATTTCCTCCTAAATAAGATTACAAGAAAGAAACTAGATCACAAAAAAACTCTAGAACAAACATGTATGCTATTAAAGGAAAAAACAAAATTTCTTTATAGAACCTCTAAAAGACAATAAAATTCAATCTTCATTACCAAATCATAAATTAAACGTAGTATATAATGATTTCACAAACATAAGTACATAATTATAGAATTCCCAATATCACATCCTCCAAAATCTAAATAATCAAATAAATAAAACGTAAAAAAAGAAAATTGCGTACGTTAAGATCATTGGTGACGGAATTGAATTCCTTGCCAGCTTTCTGACCTATCAAATACGAACCTGCCTTGTTCATCACCATATCCATTGCTAATTATTATTATGTTGTCTAATCTCTTTATTTCTTTTTCTTTGAATTGGCTCTACACAATTTTTTCGATACTTTTATCTCTTTTCTTCTTTTTTTTTTGGAAAAAGTTAAATATCTATGGATTAAAAAGCACTAATGATTTCGGTATTTAGAAATTACAGAATTTTTATTTTTCTCTTCTCTTAGCACAATTGAGAAAGAAAGTAGGGGGAGGGTGTGTGAGCAAGAATTTTCGGTAGCTAATTATGATATAACCGATCCTTTTCTAGCGGATTGAACTAAATATGAGGATCGAAATTCATATTAACATTTTTTAATATGTTAAATAACATATTAACATACCTAGAGATTTGAGGCTATGATCGAGATATTGTTGGGTTTTAAATGGTGTGAATGAAAAATGAAGAGTTGCGATTTTTATGAAGAGTTGTGACTTTTATGAAGAGTTGCGACTTTTATGAAGAGTTGTGACTTTTATGAAAAGTTGCGACTTTTATTGAAAAGTTGTGACTTTTATGAAAAGTTGTGACTTTTATGAAAGGTTGTAACCTTTCCGAAATATTGTGACTTAGAGTTGATTTATACTGACATTTTTGATATGAAGTCAACACCATCTTGTGGTGGGAAAAAGTATCTCATAACTTTTATTGACAATTGCATTTGATACGATTATGTTTATTTGCTGAATGGTAAGGATGAAGCAATAGAAACGTCTATGCAATATAAAATTGAAGTTGAAATCAGTTCAGAAAAAGATAAGAAGTGATAGGGATGGAGAATATAAATCTCCTTTTGCAGAAATATGTTTGGAAAGTGGATTTATCCATCAAACTACTGTCCTATTCACCTAAATCTAATGGAATTACAGAATGAAAAAAAACCGGACTTTGAAGGAAATGATGGCTACATTACTTATAAATTCAGGTTTACCACAAAACTCATGTGGAGAAGCTATCCTTACAGCAAAAGGGAACAACAAAAAGTTTTGTCTTTTCAGAAAGAAAGCAATAAAAAGTTTTGTTTGTTCAGGACACAATCTATTCCATATGTGAAATGGAAAGGGAGAAAATCCAACTTGAAATATTTCAAAGTGTGGGGTGTCTAGCCAAAGTCCAAGTTCCTATTCCTAAAAGGATTAAAATAGGACCTAAGTTTGTGGACTGTAAAATTAGACTTGAGTAGTCTAGTGAAATGTCTAAATGACCTTGGAAAGAACAAAAGGAGAATGTACTAAATAAAGAGATTCAGAGGTGTAGTAAATGTCAAAGGACATCTACTTCCTTCGAATATGATTTTGTAACATTTCTTGTGTCTTCTGTAGACTCATCCTTTTGGACAGATGGTGTCAAT